>RJWJ010017570.1:0-32792 GCA_004363605.1 Indri indri | reverse complement strand
ATAAAGCATACAGGGCAAAGAAAAACTCAGGATGAAATAATTTAAATTGTGTAGAATTATTATCTCAGCCTCTCTTTCTTCTCATTTTTCTCAGATTACTGTAAAAATTTCTGTTTCTTAATTTATTCTGTCACACATAGAATTTTCATTAAAAAATAAAGCTTTCTCTGCATCTCTTTCTCTCTGGGTCCCTACAAAGTCAGGAGAATTATCTGCTCTCTTTCCCTTTGAAACTCAGTAGGCTGGGGTTCCATTATGAGCTCCACAGCTATCAGCTGTGTGTGTGACCTTTGGGCAAGTTATTTCTTTATCTGTAAAACTTAGCTAATAATACTTCTAGCTTTCTTTGAAAAGTTTTGAGAATTACTTGAAATAATATGTTTAAAACACCCAGCATTGGGTATGGTACATGGTAGGTGACTTGCTAATGTTAGTTCATTCTCTTTGTTTCCTTCACCCTAAATGCATGTTACACTGTTAGTTTGATGTCACTCTGTTTTACACCATTTCCCGAATCAAATTGACAACCTGGATCTTCCTTGTCCTTTCAGTTGCTGATTCTTCTTTCAAGGATGTTATTGATATTTATCTGGTTTTTTTTTTTAATTAATTCTCCTAGACACCAAATACTGACTGTGTACAAAATGAACATTCAGAAAATATGCAGTAATATGAAAATTAACCTAACTTGTCTCCTTCTCATTTCTATTGTTTGGATGACTCACAAAAATGGATGAAGTTTCTAAAATAGATAAAGATGTTAAGTCCTCAAATGTGTGGTTGCTTGAGGAGAGTATAACTCATGCTCACTTTCGGCATCAGAAAAGAATAAATTATGTTCTTGTTTGGGGATGTTTGAAAATTAATTTGAGATCCTGTAAACATTATTTTGGTGTGTACCATGGCATCATTTACATGTCAAGGCAAAGTGTGCCTACATAAAACAAGAACTGACCAAACTGATTATGGGTATTAAATAAGTTACTAAAAATGTAGCATCCAAATGTTTGTGTACATGAAAATACTTTGATGGAACAAAGAAAGACTATATTTGATACTTTCAAAGTAATATGGTAATGTCCATCAGTTTTTTACTGCTCAGCATTTAATCACGGAAATACACTTATTGGGGTAACATGGAGCTTAAATATGTCTATACACAGGGATTGACATGTCACTATACATGTTCCAACCACACAATGTGAGTATGTACACTTGCATGCTTCTGGCCAGCTTCTTTAACTTTCTGTGCTAAAGTTGATGCAAATCATTCAATTGTTGACATTGGATTTATGTCATGCAAAAACTGTCGTGAGGTTTTGAGGCTAAGAAAAGGCAGGATACTTCACATAAACATTATCTCAATCTCCTCCCACTGCTTTCATGAGCATATTTTTCTGCATATTTAGAGTTTATAGCAGAGCGCAGGTTCAGAGTTTCTTTTCATATTCAAACTTTATAGCAAAGCCACAAGTATATATTAATATAGCATCTGTAATGTATTTCTAGTTAAGTTGTCATGAAGTCTAGGCTTTTCACATCATCACTTTTGAAGGTCGGCACCACAGAGAAAAAAGCCATTTGTACTGGATCACCATGGCGGTTTGTAACACACATGGTAATAAATATCACAATATATTTCATTTGTATACGTTTTTGATGAAGAGGTAAAAGTGTGTCTTCTACAGTTGCTTTTCAGAAATTGCTCATCTGTTTGCAACAAGGGTAAAAGAGACCGAAGCTCAACATTATTTATCGAGACATTGCCACTCTTCCCTCACGCTGCAGCGGAGATGAGAAAAGGATGCCAATGATATTTCATTTACAGTATTGATTGCCCGTATTGCCCTATAAAAGTACTGCATGTATATTCAGAATTAATGTGAGAAAATGGAGATATTTTGACAAGCACAGTTTCTTTCGTTTTTTATTTTTTATCATTCTAATAGTGTATATCCTTTTGAATGTAATTGGAAATGTCTTTCAGACATTACTGCTTTCATGTGGAGCCTGGATTTGTGAGTAGTTAGAAATGTTTAAAAACTCATGAATATTAGTAGGTGTTTTCCTATACTCGCATGCATATAGTTTACATAAGTAAGTTTCTTACAATAATGAAGAGTTTGAGGACTGTGGCACTGTTGTGTTTACTTAGAAAAGATGCCGTAGGAGGTACCTTAATGTGCATCTCCGTTCTCACTTTCTCCGTGTTTTGTTCCCATTTAGCATTCCTCTTTTGATGGGTTAATTGCGCTCATTTCCAGGCTGAGATCACACTTTCCTGTTAGGTAGGAGATAATTCTCTTCCTTCTTCCCTTTTAAGTTCTGTGCTGTGACAGCTTCTGATGCAAAGTCGCTCCCATTATCCTGCTTTATTCCTCATTGCCATGAACATCTACCGGGATAAGAGGAATATTCAGAAGCAGGATGGTGATGAACAAGTGACCCAGATTAGTGCGCCCTGAGTGCAAGGAAAGAGAGCAGGAAGGAGGGTGGTAGGAAGGGACGGCCCAGTGCTTCGGCATGCATCACTCCCTCTCTTCTCTTCTCTGAGCCAGAGCAACTGCTTGCGAAGCCCCACTTCCTCTGCTCTCTGCTCCTGCCTCAAAGCCTGAAGCACCAAATGAGCAGGAGTCTTAGCGAGGGCTGGGAGTGGAGACAGCCGTGCAGGTCTCTTCCCCCTTTCCCTTGTTCCGTACCTATTCACGTTTTTTTATTTCTGAGGTATAAGAGTTTCTTTATTAAGAATGATAGGATAATGAACAGCAATGGTCTTCCCTTAAACAAACTATCAAAATACCTAAAGATATTTTAAATAGAATTTCAATAGTTGCCAAAACATTGTCTCATAACAAAAGAAAATGATGCTGTCTACAGATTAAGGTACATCACCACTGATTTTCGCAACTTCTGTGTGACCTTGGAGTCTTCATTTAATTTTTGATTAGCACAGTCCATTCATATATCACTTTGAATACATACTAATACAAAAGCCAGAGAATAATAAAGATAGAAATATACTTCCTATAATTTTAGAAATAGTGTGAGGCCTTGAGCTAAGCACAGGAAACTCATCATATAAAAATATACTTTCAATAACTAGAACTTTAGACACATAGAATTGGATTAAAACTTGCAAAATGAGAGAATTTCAGCAAACTATGGCCATGTCTATGCTTATGTACATATGTGTACATGCGTTTCTGTGTATTTAGAATAAATACACGAAGATACACTTTCATCATGACTGTACAGAAGCTTTATTGGTGCTATTTCCAAAGCTGGAATTTCTTAGTGTTATTTCTGAGTGAGTCCTCAAGAAGACACGCAATCAACACAACCACACACAGTTTCTGAAGAGCAAGGTGGGGCCCACTGAAGGGTTGAAAAATTGAACAGGATGGAAAATTAAGTCACTTATAACTCAATTGTAAAGCATTGCACCAAATGTTTCAGACACTAGCTGTGATGGTTAATTTTATGCATCAACTCACACCCAGATCACTGTTAAAGCATCATTTCTGCATGTGTCCATGAGGGTGTTTCTGGAACAGATTAGCACTTGAAGATCACTCTCAACAGTGTGGGTGGGCATCATCCAATACAGTGAAAGTCTGAATAGAACAAAAATGTGAAAGAAGGGAAAATATGCCCTTTCTCTTCTTGAGCTTGGATATCCTTCTTCTCCTGCTTCTCAGGCCTTCAGATTCCAGACTGACACCAGTCCCCACACCTCCTGTGCTCCCACATTCTCAAGCCTTCAGCCTTGGACTGGGACTTGTACCAGGTTCTCAGGCCTTTGGGCTCTGACTGAATTATGCCACCATCTTGTTTTGATTTCACACCTTGCAGAAGGCAAATCATGGGGCTTCTCAGCCTTCGTAATCATGTGAGAGCCAATTCCCATGATAAATCTCCTTGGATACGCACGGCATACACATAGCCTGCTGGTTCTGTTTTTCTGAAGAACTTTGACTAATTTCTAGCCATTCAGATTAGATAAAGAGGAACCAGTAAGGGACACCAGTTGAGATCTGAAAGCATATATGGAAGAACCTTCCTCAGCACTTGGAATAAGCTCATGGAGCAAAAATTCAGGGTATATTCACACCTAATGGGTGCTGTGCACACCATCCGGGGGATGGACATGCTTGAATGTCTCACTTGGGTTGGGCAAAGGCAATATATGTAACCTAAACATTTGTATCTCTATAATGTGCTGAAATAAAATAAATAAATATAATTTTTAAAAATTCCATTTTTCATAAAAGAAATAGCTAGTGTTTGTTTTTTGATGATGGGAAAGAGTGGAGCATGAATTGAAAATTGCAGAAACTTTGCCAGAATTAAGACCACATCATCATCATGAATGCTATATCCAAAGAAAGTTAGATTGGGTGCTGCCCAGACCTAGAAAACAACAGTAATTCTGAGAAAACATCATGCTGTTTCTCATTGGCTATTGTTATTTCTGTACACATGGCTTTTAGTCAGACCCCTACAGAGAGAAGAGATAAGTGATATAATTACCTAAACCCTACAAATGGGAACAAAAAAACAAAATGGAAGATAAATATAAACACAGTTTCCCAAATCAAGTTAGGCTCCACTCAAAGCGTAAGATAATAGGCACAATTTTAAGTCCATGTGGTTAAATCCAAGAGTAGAAAATGGGAACCAACATGCTGACAAGGATGATAATGTAAGGATATTAGTAGATAAATCAAACACAGTGTTTGCATTGATACCCAGCCAGGTTTAAAGACCCAGGACCACAAAAATATGTCTTTAATCACTCTGGGAGTTCTCTGATTTGTACAGTTGAGCATTTATTACTACTAAATCATGCCTCTATGTTATTTTTGTTATTGATATCAGAATTTGCCATCTTTCTTGCAAAAATGGCATTTAAATTCTCCTTCATTTTTTTCTTCAATCATATACTCACCATCCTGGATTATGGATTTCCATTTGAATTGCATTTATCTTCACTCTCAATCAGTTTTTTATTTATTTATATTTAATCTGCTTAACTGAGGTAGAATGTATATAAAATAAACTTACCAATTTTAATTTTACAATTAGATGTGGTTGACAAATGTGTATAGTCATGTAACCATCAGCACAACCATGACATAAAGTTTACATTATAGAAAATTCCTGTTATACCAAAAAATTTCTTCAGGCTCCTTGGTGGTCATTTTCTGCCTTTCATACCACCAGTCCCTGACAACAACTTAAATGTTTTCAATCACTGTAGTTTGCTTTATCATATAGCTAATAATTCTTTGTATCTGGCTTTTTTTCACTAAACTCATGTTTTTGAGATCAATCTATGTTGTGTACGAATCAGTAGTTAGTTCCCTTTTATTTCTGAGTAGTATTCTATTATATAAATATACCACAATTCATTCATCAGTCACCAGTTGAAGCACAGTCAAAATGTTTTTTAATTTGGGCTATTAGGAGTAAAGTTGCTATAAACATTTGTTTGAACTTACATTTTCATTTCTCTGAGGTAACTATCTAGAAGAGGGAATTTCTGGGTTTTATGATAATTTTATGCTTGACTTCATGAAAAACTACCAAAAAGTTTTTAAAGTAGCTGTAGAATTTTACATTCCCAAAAGCAATGTGTTTCATTTCCTTCACATCCTCACCAAAACTTGGTATTGTCAGTTTTTTTTTTAAAGCCATTCTAATGGGTGGGTAACAGGAATTCATTGTGGTTTTAATTTGCATTTTTCTAATGATTAGTGATATAGATAATCTTTTTATCTGCTAATTTATCCTTCATATATCTTCTTTGTTGAAATTATTAAAATCCTTTATAATTTTAAAAACTTGGGTTATGTTCTGATTACTGAGTTGTAAGAGTTCTTTCTATTAATATATTTTGGATACAAGGCTTTTATCACATATATGTTTTGTAAATATGTTCTTATCTGTGGCTTGCATTTCATTTTTTAACTATTTTGAAGAGCAAAATTTTTTTAATTTTGATATTCAATTATCAATTTTTTTCTTTAATGATTCATACTTTGTGACCTATTTAGGAAATGCTATAAAGATATTTTTCCTATGTTTTTTTTCTAGAAGTTTTCTGGTTATAGTTTGTACATTTGGTTCTATGATCCATTTGTGTATCTTATGAAGTAAGAATCAAAGTTTATCTACTTATATGGAGAGGTCCAGGTTTTGAAAGGCACCATTGTTGAAAAATTATCCTTTCCTCTTTGACATACCTTGGCAACTTTGTCTAAAACCAGCAGAACATACATGGATTTTGTGGATGGATTTTGTGTGCTCTATTTTGTTCCATTGATCTGTATATCATTACTTCAACAGCACGGTCTCTTGATTTCTGCAGCTTTAGAGTCGGTCTTGAAATAAGTTCCTGTAAATGCTCCACCTTGTCTTTTTTTCAAAGTTGTTTTTTTATTCTATTAATAGTTATTTTGAATTAGAACATAATTTAGAATAAACTTGTCTGTTTCTATCAAAAATCCTGTTGGGCTTTTGTTTTAGAGTGGGTCGAATCTATGTTACTTTGGGGAGAATTGCTATCTTAACCACATTGAGTCTTTCAGCCCATGAACGTGATACAGGTAACTATTTATTTAGGACTTCTTATTTTCTTTCAGCAATAGTTTGTAGTTTGCAGTGTCTGGTCCTGATGTTTTATATTTATTGATGCTCTTGTATTGGTAATTTATAAGAAAAAATTCACTTCTCAATTGTTCATTTTTAATATATAAAAAGAAATCTTTATATTCCATAACCTTTAAACTCACTTATTGGATTTAGCAATTTTTTGGTAGATTTTTGAGAATCTTCTACATAATCATTTCATCTGTGAATAAAGACAGTTTTCTTTTCAATTAACATGATTTTGTTTTTCTTCTTTTTGCTTTATTGCAGTAGCTGGACCCTCCAGTACTATGTAGCATAAGAGTGGTGAGAATAGGTACCCTTGTTTTGCTCCTGTTCCTAAGCAGAAAACATTTACTCTTTCACTACTGCATGTGATGTTAGTGATGTTAGTGGTAGGCTTTCTGTAGGCCCCCTTTTTCACTTTGAGGAAGTTCTAGAAAGTCTTAGCTTACCGAGAGTTTTTATCATGTTATTGTAGAATTTTGTCCCATGTTTTCTTTGCATTTATTAATGTAAGCAAATAATTTTAAATTATAATTTGATAAAATACATTAATTGATTTTTAAATGTTAAACCAACTTTGCATTCTGATAAATCCCAATTGGTAATGATGTATTGCTTTTTAAAAATATATTTCTGGACTTAATTTGCTAAAATTTTATTAAGGGTTTTTGTGACTATTTTCATTATTAAGAGTATTCTGTACTTTTGATTTTTTCTTTCCCCCTCTGGTTTTGATATCAGGGTAATGCTGTCCTTGTAAAATAAGCTAGAAAGTGTTTCCTCCTTTCCTAGTTACTAGATAAGTTTGAGTAGAATTAGGATTATGTTTTCCATAAATGTTTGGCAGAGTTCAACAATGTAGCCCTCTGTACCTAGAGCTTTCTTGGTGAAAAGATTTTTAACTACAAATTTATTTTTAAAAAAACATGTTGAGTTATTCAAATTATCTATTTCATCTTGAATGAGTTCTGATAGTTGGTGTGTTTTAAGAAATTAATTAATTTTACCTAAATTTTCAAATTTATTGGAATATGGTTGTTCATGTTTATTATCTTTTTAATGTCTGTGCAATCTGAACTGATGCCCCTTCATTCGTGATAATAGCATAGGCTTATAAACCCCTTCTTTTTCATTTTCAGATAAGTCTTGCTAGTGTTTTGTCAATTCTAACAATTTTTTTTGTCCACAAAGAAACTGCTTTTAGTTTCACTGGTTTTCGTTATTGCTTTCCTATTTTCTATTTCTTTGATTTCTGTCTCCATATTTGATATTTCCTTTCTTCTACTTGCTTTAAGTTCCATATGCTCTTCTTTTCCTAGTTTCTTAGGGTGGAAGCTTAGGTCATTGATTTGAAATCTTTCTTATTTTTACCATAAATATTTATTGCTAAGATTTCCCCTGTAAACACTGCTTTAGTTGGATCCAAACATGTATTCACTGTATTGTGGTTTCATTTTCATTCAGTTCAAGATATTTTCTAATTCCCTTGGATTTCTTGCATGACTCATGTGTAACTTAGAATTATGTTTGTTTTCCACATGTGTAGAGATTTTACTTATATGTTTCTGTCATTGATTTCTAGTTTAAGTTCATTGTGATTAGAAAGCATACTTTGTATGTTTTTAATCTTGTTAAATTTATTGAGACTGTTTTTTTGGCCCAGTATATGCTCTATTTTGGAGAATGTTTTAAGTATGCTTAAAAGCCAGGCATGCTGGTGTTTTAGGGTGGTGTTAGCCACAAACATCAATTAGGTCAAATTGGTTGATAGTGTTGGTCCGGTCTTTTATATTCTTAGTGATTACTTCTCTACTTTTTCTATCAATCATTGAGAGAAGTATTGAAATCTTCAACTAGTTAATAAAATTATTGACTTGTCTATTTCTTCTTTTGGTTCCATCAGTTTTTTGTTTGTTTGTTTTGCTTTATTTATTTGAAGCTCTACTTTTTGGGTACATACAAATTAGGGTTTTTTTTATATCCTTTTGATGAACTGATCCCTTTATCTTTATGATATATTCCTCAATCCCTGGTAATATTCCTTTTACAAAATCTACCTTATATTAATTTTGTCACATCCTTTTACTTTTATACTAATTATGCCCTTATATTTAAATTTTGGTTTTTTTGCAGACAAAATATAGTTCTTTTTGGCTTTTTAATTCAAACAGACAATTTGATTTTTTATTCAGCATTCGGACCATTTATATTTAATGTAATTATCAATATGTTTGATTCAAATCTACCAGTTTATTATTGATTTTATATATAACCCATATTCTCCTTCTTCCAACTTTTCTCTTGTTCTCTTGTGTTGTTTTTCTTTTTGATTCCATTTATTTCTGCTTTGTATTTTACCAGCTACACCTCTTTTTCTTTTATTACAGTGGTTTTTAAAGGATCATAATACATATCTTTAACTTGTAAATCTATCTTCAAACAATATTGTACCACTTCACAGTAGTATAAACAATTTGTGCAAAATATACTTTTGTTTTCCCCTCCCATCTTTTATGCTATTGTTGTCAGATATTTTATTTCTAAATATGCTAAAATATTCGGTATACACTATTGTTATTTTTGCTTTAAACAGTGGGATCCTTTTTCAGGTTTGCTTTTGAACTTATTGGGGTTAGCCTACTTTTCATTTTCTGACATCATACCAGATATCCTCTTAGTACCTGGCGTATCATCACTGGTCAGTTAGTATACAGACAACCATGTTTTTTTCAATCTGTTTCACTTATTTCTAATTTATATTTTGGTGTTAATTCATTACTCAGATAATCAAATCACTTGCTTGAATATTATCTGCATAGATGTTTGTTTTGATGTATGCATCTGTTCTTCTGAAGTTTGTCTTTTAATTGCCTTTTATACAATGTATTTAATAAATGTTTCATTATAGTATGGCTCATTTTATCAAGAAGTTTTGCTTATGTTTAATTATATACTGATGCCTAATCAAACAACTGTCTATAGATGTTTTTAATCTATCATGACACTCAGTTTGAACTATTTCTAAATTATTAAAATATTTTAACAATTAACATTTTTGAGCAGTTTTGTTTCTAAGAACATAATCAGAATGTTCAAATTATTGAATTAGAACCAGATACTAATTTACCGTGTTAGGTAAGTGTCATAGAATAGATATTTCTAGGAAGTTAATGCTTGAGTATAATTTTATATGATTTTAGCTCTATGAAAAGTGAATTAGTTTCTTCAAAAGCGCTGAGCCCACTGATTTGAAAATTTGTACCTTATCCGCTGGCAGCTACAGTAAAACACTTCTTTGTATAAAAGTCAAGAAAAACATTACCTGAAACTATGTTTAAATGAGGTAATTTTTCATTCAAGCTGTAACCTGGCCATAAAAAGCTAGGGGTCACACTTATAATAGGACTCTGTATCAGGATTTAGTTCAAATAAAGACCTCAGTTATATCTGGGAATCTTGCTCAACCTGACTATATGATTAATGTAAAACTATTTTATTTTCAATATTTAATATTTTAAGGTAAATTATCTCCAGGCATTCTGAGCTAGTATGTTGGCAGGAATATCAACATTTCTTGGAAAATAATACAAAGGTTAATTCTATTACATCTGAATCTGATTCTCCTAGGTACATGAAAATCATACAGGGATGGCTCCAAACTTTCAGCCTCATAAAATTGCTACAGGGGGCCATAAATTGGCTCTATGAAGTTGACTTTGCCCCCAGGAGAAACTGTGAAGAGCAACGTGATTTGAACTATGCTGTGTGTGGTAGAGAGAATTAATGCAGCAGAAAAAAAAAAAGATTCTACTTTAAGTTTAAATTTAGCTTCACAGTAGCAATGAGTCCAATGTGTGAATAGAAATTAGACATCTATAGTGACTGAAAATGTGACTGTTCATCTCTCCAAAGATAAAATTATTAGCCTAAAAAGCATTTTAAAATGTAAAGGAATAGTGGTATTTATACAAAATTTAAATATAATATTTGGGAATCTCTAGGGACCTAAATGGAGGAGAAAACTCTTTCCATGTATTATTCTTGCATGTATTTGACTAATTCCTTATTAGAATTTTAAGGGACTGTTTTTTCTGCTTTTGGAATTCTAACAGTGGATGGGGGGTGTGGGGGGGCTCTTTTGTACTCTGGCAGAAGAAAAGACAATGCAGTGGTTTTCCTCCAAAGTCATGATGAGCTTTGCCATTTTGGGGCTTAGAATATTGGAAATGTGGTTTAAGTTATCTGCTGTCATAGGAACCTCCTTTGACATTATTAAAAGATGTCAGATTACCTTTTTCTCAGTCTAAAATTTAGAAATATGTAATTGTTCAGAGTCTTTTTAAAAACAAAATAAAATTTGTTTTTCCTAAAACACAACTCTTCCATTTCCTGCAAGAACCCTTTGGAGGAGCTCACTCTGTCACAATTTGTGTGTATTCCCTTTGTCTGACTTTAAAGACCTTTGTGTTGTGTGATTTCCATCTCTCTAGTCTTATTTGTAACTACTTTTCTTCATGTGTCTTAAGTTCCAGCAGAGGTGAATCATTTTCTATGTACTACTTCCTCTTTATGTCTCTGCTTAAGCCATTATTTTTTTCAGTCTCCTCCTCTGAACACCTCTCTGCTCTCTGCTCAAATGCTTTCTCCTTCATGGAGTCCTTCCTAACATGTCCAAGTGATGGAGGGGGTGTCCCAATGAAGGGAGGAAAGCCCCATGAACACACCAAGTGGGTTCTTGGCTTTGCATGGGAAAGAATTCAAGAGTGAGCCAACTAGCTACAGGAAAGTTTTATTGAGACAGAGAAAGACAATAGATCCTACTCCATAAACGGAATAGGGGTCCTCTCCTGAGCAGAAGGGGGACACCTTTTTGGGCAATGGTAACATTTTTAAATGTTCAAAAAACCCATACTTGTCCAGCATTGTCTTGAGGTCAGGTCATAAAGGTTAATCATAAATTGCTGTCACAGAAAGGTAAGCACAGTTTGTAAAGCATCTGGCTTAGTAATTCATCTATCCTTGGATGGTCATGGCTAGTGACTTCCTGGCGTCTTCCTTGTTCAGGATGGTTGGGGTTATGGTATTGGTCAAAAGGGCTATACTCAGCTCTCTTGACCTTCCTTTTGTGCCTATTCCTACATTATAAGCATGAGGAAAAGGGAGAAATTCTCTCCCTTGATTTTCCATGATACATTGTGACATTCTGTTATAATACTGATTTCATTCTAATGAAACTCTGTTTTTATATCTACAAAAGTATTTAACATGAAGGTGCTTAAGAAATTTCATCCCAAAATATGACCCCTTGGTATAACAAGTATTTTGAATTAAAGGTCCTTAAGATCAAAAAGCATTGGAAAGGGCTTAACTAATCTGCATAAACTAATCAAAAAGAACACTGGACTTCCCTTCTTCTACTTGTTATCTCAATATATTGCAGGAATGAGGATCAAGAATGCAACCATACCTGGCCCAAATCATTTGAAACATACTACCCATCTCTCAGGTTAATTTACAAGTCAATCTGTTTCCACCATGTATTCATCCTCCCTAGCAACGGTTTTATCGCCCCTAAACAGAATTACCTGTACTCTTCATATCCCCCCTCCCCTCTAACATGCTTATATAAAAATATCTGGACCCCATTGGGATATTGAGTAATCACTCTTTGATTCTCCCCATGCACATGGTAAATAAACCTTTCTCTTATTAATCTGCCTTAATTGTGAGTTATCTTTCAGTGAACTTTTCAGGGACAGGACAAGCTTCCCCTCACCCCTACAAACACATAGCATGAACTCAATGAATATATTTTGAGTGAATGCTAAATAAATTGGGAATTAATATGAAATGGAGAAAAAGAACAACCTAATACTATATGAGCAAGAAGTACTTCTTACAGTTTCTCAGCTGTGTTTGGAACTAGTATTAAAACTTTTCTTAAATGCAAACCATGATGTCATAAAACCTAGACAAAAATATGGGTGGATATGTGTCATTTCTAAAAGTGAATGGACTTTTAAGCGTAAAAGCAATGACAAAATTCTAAAGGAAAAAGTATATTTGCATGCATTAAACATTTCAAAAATTATTTATTTCGAAATGTCATAAACAAATCAAAAACAGATTGCAAAATATTAGCAATAAATATGAGAATGAGATAATATCCTTAATATAAAAAGCATTAAATACTGTTGACTTAGGAGACACAGTTTTACTTCTAAAACCATCACTGTGGCCACAGACAAGAGATGTACACTGATTGTGCACCTTTTTGGGACTTGAAGAAATGTCTGCTTTCCCAGTAACACATAGATTTGAAAATAAACCTGGGGGGTATCAGGAAGCAGGACGAAGTTTGAGAATGTAATTAACAGTTTCTCACTACAATGAAATTGTGATTGGTTTTTATTATCTTTCCTCTTCTTTTTTAGGTTTCCAGATTTTCTGTAATACCAGGAATTATTACTTTTATGATCAGAAAAAGAATTCTGTGAATATACATTATTTTTAAGAAATAAAATAGACTGCTGCACAGGAGATGGCTGCAGGATCTCCTGCAGGAAGGGGAGATTATTCTCTTAGCTATAATAGAGACCAAAACAACCTGGCTTCAAAGGCACCCAACCAAGGGCTATTAAATTGTGCAGAAAGTCTAAGAATCTCCAATACCTATTCTGAAGTGTCACTATTATTCCTACTGCTCTCACTAAGCAGTTTTCAGGAAAACTGTATTTCTTAGAGAGATACATTTTAGGATAGAAAATGCAGATGAAATACAAAACATGCAGATGAAAAATAGAGAGATCTATGTTGCTTTTGTTTGAAAGGAAAGACTTCAACTAAATAACTTATAGATTTGGAAATTCCTCAAATCAGTGGGAAAAGATTTTTATCTTGCAAAGAACATATGGAATTTTTTTCCATTATTTGTCAGTTTGTGTGTGGGTGTGTGTATATGCACAAGCCACTAAAACTCTGGGGACTTAATTTCTTCATATATACAAACAATAGTTGTATTACATCATCTTTGATGTAAGTCCTTTTCAGCTCTCGAATCTCCAAAATTCAATCATTTGTATCAGATCTAATTCTTCCTCTCTTATCTAAGTTGAATAGCAAGCAGACCGGAAAAGAAATAATTTTGGTTAAATTATTGATAACATTTTCTAGGATAGTACTATCTAGGTTAATCATATTTTCTTAAACTTGCCATTGAGCCAAGACCAAAAATAATTAAGAGAGTTTGTAACTTTCAGTTTTTGACTCTTCGAGCCCGCACTCCTCTCCATAAAATAAGCAATTTTTAGAGAGAAGGCAAAAGTTATCTTTCCAAGACAAAGTTTAGTCAAACTTTTCAAATTCTGCTCTCTCTGGTTTGCACTCTGACCTTGTTTCAGGCTAATCATATGGTGATGTCATCATTTTCATTAAAATGTAACCCACAATCTCAGGGTACCTGATCACTCTAGGAAAGAATTTTATGTGCATTTGTGTCCAAACCTCAGCATTTGGGCGACAGTAACATGTAGGACTTGTTTTTTCATTTCCTTCTTCTCATTTTTTATTGTAGGTATATCTACTACTCAACTATTATATGGCAGCATAATTAAAAAATTTTTAAAAATCACTCTGGGAATCAATCATAATTAAGTACCATTATCTTAACACAGCTTTCTAATTTTTTCCCTGCTATTCAAAGATTAGTAACAAGTTTATGAAAATAGCTCTAACTCCAGAAATAAATTTGGTTCTCGTTAATAATTGATGTATGGAAAAAACATGTCTTTGATAAAGGTTGTCAATTTTTGCCTTTATTTCTCAACCTTTGTTTTGTAGAATTACCTTCATGATATCTACCATAGTTTCATTCTATAGAAAAACCTCTTTTTCCAACTTGTCTTAATAATAAACTTGATTATTAAAGTTATTATATATATTTCTATAAATAAAAAACACATGATATGTATGTATGTATGTATATATATAAGGTGAGCATAAAAACATATATGTAACCAAAACATGTTTTGTGTGTATAATATATATGTATAATCATGTTTGCTGTTAACTTTTAAAAATTGAAAAAAAAACCCTAAAAGTAATAATGCAAGTAATTAATTTACAAAATTTCAGAGCTGAAAATTAGTTCATCAATGAGAACACTGCAGAAAAATAGGGTTTTTTAGTTATGAATAACTACACAGTAGTTTCCTTAGTTTGAGATGAAAATGGGGTGGCAAGCTACTTATGCAAACCTATTTTAAATTTTTTAATGTCAACCAGCATATCCATATAGTAGAAAAATATAAGATGTATTTTAAACATTCCTGCAATAGGGTTAGATGTTAAGAAGTAATTCTTAATTATAATGATGTTAAGTGGTTTTTATTCAACAAATTTTTATTTTAAGAAGTCATTTGAAAAACTATTCTGGTTCTGTTCTTTAGAACATGTGGTTATTTAATAATTCCCAGTTTTGTAAGCACCAATTTGTAATGTCCAGGATGTTTGAAACAATTTTTTTTCTGGTGAGTTAACAAGGCAATTTAAACCGTTGTATTTGTTGACTGGAAGACTGAACGAATGAAATGAGAGGTTCTGTCTGTTTTTCTTTTTAATGAGCCTGGCACTGCACTCGCTACCTTATGGGTTAGTGCTCTTATTCATACCATTTATCATGTCTGAGAGAGGTGATGTGAGGCATGTAGGTTCATGCAGCTTGTGAGTCTCAAAGCCAAGACCAGCATCCAATTCTAACAGACTCCCAAGTTTCTCTTGTAATAGCTCAACTCAGCTACCTCTGGGGAAGCTGAGATGGACTCAAGGACTTCAGCCTTGCCTTGATCTCCCCAAAGCACTTAGTCTGGGTTCCAGTGTTGCCTGGCAGGACCTGACCTTGCTGAGACTGGTGCTACTCTGCCTCCCTCTGGCCATCTCATCTCAGCTGGCCCGGCCCTGCTCTGACGACTCTCAAGCGGGATTACAGGCAGGGAACAGGCACAAGTTTACGAATATGTGTGTGTGTGCGTGTGTACACGTGTACATGTTTGTGTGCATGCCCTGAGTCACAGAATAAACCAGACAGACAGAAAAACTTCAGTAGCCTCTGGACTTTCTTCCTATACCACTTGTCCCATTCCTTCCTTCCATCCTATCAATTGTTCTTCTCCCTGCCTTTTCACCTAGCTTGGCCTTACCCTTCCAGTCGAGGCTCCTTTCCTCTCCCAACCCTTAGTGTATTACTTGTTGTAAAATCACCTGGCTCACTACCAGCTGTACATAATCCATACTTCAGCAAACAGCATCATCTTAAAAATTCAGTGTATAATAAATCTTGAATATTTTTTTAAAAAATGGTTTCTGACTTGTGGATTGACAATATTTATTGTTTCTTCATTCTTTTCATTATATAATTTTGGCCATTTTCTTTTTAAAGACATTAGTTTTCATTCCATAAGGAACTGTAGTTAGGATGACATTGCATATATTTTATAACTCGTTAACAGCTATGGATGTAAAATATATTAGTAGATGAAGGAAAAGAGAGACAATCAAGATTCACGGCCAGCATGGGGATTGATGCTATGACAAGTTTTATCTATCTATGCTGACCCAGTTCTTTGCTAATATGGACAATAAGGAGTGTGCTCTATTTATGATTCTAAAGGCCTGGAGTGAGATCAGTCCAGCTGTATTTTAAAACATCGTTTTCCACTTACGGATTCTCTGTCCTACATTATGAGTCCTTCCCACTCAATTGTTTCATCCCTATCAGCATACCCGCATGTTCTAGAAACCTTCATCTTAAAATGAATCAAACAAAACCACACCAAAAATGTTGCCACCCAACTAGGTTCTGCCTAAGAGGAAGCCAATATGCCGAGACAGCAGGATTTATGGCAGAGAGTTTACTCCGCCTAGTGCTAAGTGGGGAGACAGGAGATATTTCTCAAATCCGCCTCCCTGAGAATTTGGGAGACAGAATTTTTAAAGACAGTTTGGTGTAGGCAATTGAGTCTGCTAATTGGCTGTGCTTAGGGTGGAACCATGTGGTTGTAGAAATTGTCTTCCTTGCTGACCAGGTTCTTGGGTGGGGTCACAAAACCAGTTGACTCAGTTCCTTGGTATGTATGGGCCACTGGTCTGGGTGGATCAGCTGCTCCACTGGAATGTGGGACCTGGAAGATATCTCAGAAACCACCCCTAGGTTTTGAAACGGTGTTGCTATCTATGGAGAAAGCTAAGAATCTTTATGACCATGAGCTATGTGGCTCCAGACTGGCAATTACAGAAAAGCAGACAGGGGGACAGTGGCTAATTATTCACTATTTTTAGCTAGGCCTGTGCCTCATTTTTAGCTAGGCCCCTACCATAGTTCTTGCCTTGTACCCTTTATCAATTTGTAATGGCAGTTTCAAAAGAAAAAATAAAACCTCAAACATCCTTTGATTCCACATAACCCTCCAGCTAATACCACATTTCTTCCCTCTTTTACAGAAAAAATCTCTTAAAACTGTGATCTATTTTCATTGTCTTCAACTGCTTACGTTTTTCCCTCTTAATTCTATCCAATTTGACTTCCATCATCACCTGCCTCCATGGTACCAAAGTCTATGGGACCTTTTTACGTATTTTATCTAACTTCTCATTATAGTCAAACCAGCTCACCATTCCTTCTTTCTTGGTGGCTTTTGTGACACCACACTCTCTTGATTTCCATAATGCCTTATTGGATACTTCTTCTCAGTGTCTTTTCTTGGCCACTCTCCCACCAGAACTTTAAAATTTTGACTGCTTCAGGGACCACCCCTAGTCCCTGTTGTCTTCTTTAGTTGGTCTCTTAGATGGTATCTTCCCTCATGGTCTTAAATGCCTTCTATTATTGATAATTTAAATCTTTTTATTACTAACTCATATTCGACTGCCAATAAGGAGCTTTATTGGTTATTCTAGTCTTGTAACACATGGAACCACAACTATTCCAGGATGGTATAGAAAAGCCACCCTCTGAAGGCAGATGGTGTGGAGAGTCCAAAGAATGACTTGGACAAGTCCAGCTTGACAAGTTAAATGAGTTTATTAGAGGTCACTCGCATAGGGCATTTACTCCTGGGTGGCACAGACTTCCCTGGGGAGTAAAATCCATACTGCTTGCCCATTGTGGCACCTTAAATTTCTTCTTAGTGAATGAAGTATATTCTTCCCCAATGCGATTGTATGTGCACAGGCTAAACATATTAAGCATACACAACACATTCACCATGTGTTTTTATGCAATCTATGTGATGTTAATGTTATTATAATTTTGTTCTAGGCAGGGGTTTTAGTAGTAAAGTGATCTAAAGGGTAGTATAGGACAGCAAAATCCATTACCAGCAGTTTCAACCAGTTGACATATCAGTACCCTTGGGGCCTTGTGGTTTTCCTTGATATTTTCTGTGTTTATTTTAAGCCATTGCTTCAAAGTCTCCTGTAATCTCAGTGAAAGTGGCTCTTCCATCCTCCAGTATCCAGTTCATTAGCAAGTTCAAGTCTTTACAGCTTAAAAACATTTCTCAAACCCATCTACTTAACTCCATTTTCACTGCCTCCACCCAAGTCCAGCTGGCATTATCTTTCACCTGGAAAACTGAAATTAGCCTCAAATCTTGTCTTCCTACTTCTACTCTTGCTTTTCTCCAATGCATTCTTCATATATTGGCAGAGTAATCTCACACAACAATAGAAGAAAGCATGTAACTTTCTTGTTTTATATCCATTAATTGGCTTCTCATTCCTCTTAGGAAAAATCTAAACATTTTCAGTATCTTTCAATCCCTTTAATGATTTCTCTACTTCCCCAATTTCATCTCATGTGACTCTTTGTCTCCAATAATCGCTAGACACTGTTCTCCTTTCTGATTCATACAAAACCCTTTCAATACTCCAGAGCCTTAGCACTTGCTATCCTTTCTGCTTGGAATGCTCTTCCTTCAGCTCATGTCATGGTTGGCTTTTAGGCATCATTTTTTCTTGATAAAAATATCACCTCCTAAGAGATTCCTTTTCTAATGACCACAGAGTTGACTTCTCCCACTATCTTTACCCCATCTGTCTTTATTTCCCTTGTAGTCTTTATGAAAATTTGAAAACATGTTATTTAGATATTTATTGTTTATTATTCAACCTGTGGTTAGCATTTGTGATCAAGATAAGCAGATCCCTTGTCTTCATAATGCCTGGAAAATAGTAGGCATTAAGAATCCTGAATCATAGAATCTTCTAGTTGATTTTGGGAAAGCAAGACACATGAAAACTTCAGCAATAGCTCAATAGAAACATCAAGTAACATTACAAAGCAGTGCCTAAATGAACTCTATATGAAATGGATAGCCAAGAAGCTCTATAAGCATTAAAAAAGGTAGAACATATTTTTAAGGGAAAAGGAAATACAAATATTAAGTAGAGGGGAAAAAAGATAGCCAAATTTTATAGGAAGGAAATGCAGGAGTATGAAGATATGAATTAAGTAAACAGTTTGACCTGATGAGCAATCCAGAGATGACAGAGCTACAAAGTTAGGATTAGGTTACATTTTTTAAGGCTTTACATACTAGGTTGAGGATTTGGACTTCTCATTGAGTAAACAATCAGTGAAATATTGGGGGCAAAGAAGCAGAGGTTGATGTAATATTAAAGAAGAATAATTTAATGAAAGGATCAATTACAAATGACAAAGGAAGAGATGATATAGTAGGAGTGATTAGGAAACTATTATATTGGTCCAGGAAAGCATTGGTAAGGAATGTGGTGCCAGTGACAACAGAAATGGAAAGGAAGGAAATGCACGTAGAAGACATTTCAGAGTAATGGAGAAGAATTGTTGCATGGATATGAATTGAATAAAGATGAAAATGAATATTAGCATGGGGATATTGCTGCTATTGGGGAAAAAAGACAAAATTGAGTCTGAGTTAAATATATATACACATACACACATGTATGTATTAATATATATATTTCAAAGGGGAAAATATTATTCATAGAAGACATGGTTGTATACCTAAAACATCCAAAAGAATCTATGAACACACAAAGGAAATTAAAAAGTAAATTTAGTAAGTGTGCTGGATGTAAAGTCAATATATAAGAATCAGTTTTAAAATATATACCGGCAAACAACCATAGAAAATAAAATTTAATAATTAACAACATCAATGAACAACACATAACTAGGGAAAAAAATTGAAAGCCTGTGCAAAACCTCTACACAAAAAATCTACAAAACTTTATTAAAGGGAAATTAAATAAATGAAGCGATAACCTATGCTCATAGATTATAATATTGTAAAGATGTCAGTTCTCCCCAAAGTAATCTATAGATTCAAGACAATATCCATCAAAACCAATTTCTGAGAAATTGAAAAGGTAACTCTAAAATCCATCTAGAAAGGTAAAGAACCAGGAATAGGCAAAGTGATCTTGAAGAAGATGAAGTTGGAAGACTCACGCCACGGGATACCGAGCTTCATTGTAAAGCTACGGTAATTAAGATAGTGTGAGTATTCACATAAAGGTAGACAAACTGACTAATGGGATGAAATAGAAAGTGCAAACACACATACACACACACACACACACTAATTACAAGTGTTACTAAATTTGATACTTAACTACATGCTGCTTCTATGTTTATTTAGATTTATATTTGCGTATGTGTTGTAGGACTCTAAATTTCCTAAAGGAGCTTTCTCTATCTCCAAACATAGATGCATTATGTACATAGAAGATAATCAACACAAATTTTGTTATGTTAAAGAAAGTTAAGTTTCATTCTTATAGTCAAATATTCATCGAGTATCTCTGATGGGCCTGACACTGTTCTAGATGATTATGATAACTCGATTGCATTAACAGCCTCCCTTGTTAATATCTTTTGTATCCAGGCCCTTTGATAGTACCCTAGCATACTGAGTCTAGTCTTAGTCATGTGACTTGATCTGGCTAATGAAACACTGCAAAGTTGATGTTGGTAGAAGCTTAAAAAATGTTTGCACATTTTCCCTTTTTTAGAATCCTGCCACTACTATGAGAACTCTGCTGTAGGGATAGAGAGATTGTTTTTTGATGTATCTGTGTATGTATTTATTTGAGTATTTACATTTAAAGTCTACACACATGCTGTAACGCCAATGTAATAAAAGACATAAGCCCTTTTAGAAACAGCTCTGAAACACAATGGTCTCTTCTGTGTCCCGAGCAAGTCCTGAGATGGTAGGTAGAGCACATGGTCCTATTTTACAAAGTCTCACATAGGACATAAGTGGTGAAGAAGGACTAGAAACCCAAGCCAGCTTAACAGGGGTGTTGAACACACACTGAGAGCATTCCTAAGGGGGTGCCATGGAAGTAAACATACAAGTCAACACAAAAATCTTTAACATTTAACTTATCATTCCAGCGAATGCCATCTTAGACAAGCCATTCTCCAGCCCAGCAGCCAGCTGACCGGAGACACCTGGATGAACTCGGTAGAGATCAGACAGACCTAGCACAGATCTGCAGAACTGCCTCTCAACCCACAGACGTGAGAAATAATAATGGCGGCTACTTAAAGCTGCTGGGTTTTGGTGCGGATTGTTTATCAACAATAGCTAACTGATAACGAAGGAGATAAAGCTCTAAACAAAACACATAGAAACCCTGACTCCGAGGTTCTTATTTTCAAGTAATAAATAACACTGTATGCCAGGTGGTAATAAGTGCTACATGAAGCAGTGAACGATTGATAGGGAGATTTGCTTCAACACGACTAAATTTTGTATGTCCAATAAATATTTCCTGTTTAAATCACAAAAGAAACAATACACTTTTTAAATAATTGCCCTTTTTAAAAAATAAACTTTTTATTTTAGAGGAGTTTTAGATTTATAGAAAAAATTGTGAAGATAGTACACAGTCCCCATATACCCCACACTGTTTCCCCTACTAACATCTTACATGAATATGGCACATTTTTTAAAACTAAGAAATTATTACCGATAAATCATTAATTCTGTACTTTATTCAGATTTCCTTAATTTTTATCTACTATCCTTCATCTGTTCTAGAATCCTTTCCAGGCTGTCATGTTACATTTAGTCTTCGGTGCTCCTTACAATCCTCTTCATCCTGAGAGTTTCTCAGACTTTCCTAGTTGTGGATGATTTTGACAGTTTTGAGGACTACTGCTCGGTCATTTTGCACAATGTTATTCGAACTAGATTTGTCTGATGTTTTTCTCATAATTATACTGGGGTTGTGTGCACTTAGGAGAAAGAAAACAGAGCTGAAGTACTATTTTTTAAAGTCACATCATATCAAGAATACATCCTATCAACATGGTTCATCACAGTTGATGTTAACCTTGATCACCTGACTGAAGGACTGTTTGTCAGGCTCCTCTCCCATGAAGTTACTCTTTTTCCACCCTCTCCATACTGTATTTTTTGGAATGAAGTTACTACGAGCAGTCCAAAATTAAAGAGCAGGGAGTGATACTCCATCTCATTGAGGGGAAAGTATCTACAGAAATTATTTGGAATTCTTTTGCATGAGTAATTTGTTATTTCTCCCCCATTTTTTTTATTCAATTACTTTTTATATTAATACGGTTCATGAATTATTATTTTTTTTTATTTTGGGATGTAATACAATACTACTTTATTTTCTTGCTGAAATTGTTCCACCTTTGGCACTTGGGAGCTCTTTCAGTTGGTTTCTATATCCCCTTGACATACTGTGTGTGTGTGTGTGTGTGTGTGTGTGTGTGTGTGTGTGTGTGTGTGTGTGTGTGTGTATTGTCCATACACTTCCTTTCTGCCACTGTAAGATGCTCTAGAATTATCTTGTGTATTTCCTGCCCTAGTTCTACATTCAGACATTGTTGTAAGGAATGGAACCTTAGTTCCTTTGCTGGAGAATGGTATTAAAGATAAGCTTAGGTGCCAGGTGTGCTTATTGCTAATGAGGTATTGATTGTTTCTAGGTCATCTCAACTGACAGAGTACAGGAATATGTGTGTGCACACAATTGCTTTTTCAACATTAAAATATTATCTAAGCTATATTGATAACTACAGTTAAAATGCACTTATATGAAAAGTGGTTTGTTATTGTTTTCCAGTAAGGCTGTAATCTCTGTAGGTTTGTTATTCTGATTCCTAGCAACCAGAAAAAAATTCTATACTTTCAAGAACAATCCTTAAAATTGTGCATTTAGAAGAAAGTATTTCCTCCCCATGCATCCTTCTTATTGTACTTATTTTACTTATTTTACTTTGTTACTGATTGTATTGCCTGGTAATGGTATTTAAGGTACTATTGAGACAATTAATACTGAAATAACTTTCACAAATCCCCTGATTTGCAAATCACATGCCCTTTTGATTAAAATCTGCTCAAGAGCCACTTACAATAAGTAAGTAAACCTGCACAACGCCACTTTTTACATAGTCACTTTTATATAAAGTAGCCAAAGAGGGACTCCCTGACATTTTGAGTGTATATCCGAATACATATATATGTATGTGTATATATATATCCTAAATAATGTTGACTAGATAAAAAAACTGCAATGTAATACAAACTCTATTAGGCAAATCAAAGACGAGATGTTCTACATACGTGATTATAATAACGGAAAGTACTATAAGCATCATAATATTCTAGCTCAAAATGTCAACATTTTTTCCTGTCTCAAATATATTTAAAATGTCTTTGGATTCTTTAACAAAAGTCTGTACTAAATATTTTTCATTTTCATCTCGAATTTGTAATTATGTACATGATTTTTTGCTGCCTGCAAAATGTTGAAAACCTCAGAGATGCTAGATTGCGTAACTCATTTCTTACCCCTATTATATTTCCCCAGCATGTTATGCTGCTTGAATTAAAATGGTTGTTTTTTTGATTATGAAATGTTTTAGGTATACAAAAATGTATAGAGAATAATATAATGAACAGCTTTGTAGCCAACACAGAGTTTAAGGAGACAAAGGTCATTACAGATATAGTTGACTAGTTGACACTCCCTTTTTTCCCCCATCCCATAAGCTTTCCCTCTAGATTTAATCAGTATTCTGGATATTGTATTTATTACTTTTTAAATGCTTTTAGGATATGTGTGTATATCTATAAACACTATATACTGAACTGTTACATCTTTTTATACTTTAATAAGTATATGACATCACCCTATGTATATATCATTCAAGAACTTGCTTTTTTCACTTCAGATTATGTCTTGAGACTTACCTATATTTCTTCACTTTATTCTACATCAGGGACTAGTAAACCAGAGCCTGCAGGCCAAATCTGGACTGCTGCCTGATTTTGTAAATAAAGTTTTATTGGGATATTAACCATGGAACATAGCTTGGCTTATATATTGTCTACGGCTGCTTTTGTGCTACAGCGGTAGGGTTGAGTAATTGTGACAGAAACTGTATGGCCCACAAAACCTAAAATATTTACTATCTGATCTTTTACTGCTAAAGTTTGCTGGTTCCTGCTCTAGATAATTCAATTTGTTTGCAATATAGTATTCTATTATTGAATGTAATGTAATTTGTGAATTTTGTTTCCCTCCTACTGCTAAGCAATTATATTTTTTCCACTTTAAATGATGCCAGCTTTTCTTCCTATACAGTTCCTGACTTTCTTTCCCAGGTTGTCTAGTTTGATGTTTCTAATCTGATAGGGAACAGAAAATTATACCACTAGGCTTATTGACACTGTTCTAAAATACGAGGAAGAGAACATTGAAAGAGAATTTTGGAAATTCCCCCTAAACATCACATGTGTTAGTTCAGGGCATGTATTACAGCACGGAGGTCTTGTTTTTGTCTTCATTTTCATTTCTCAGCTACATTCCTGATGATTAAGGTTTCCTTTGGGGCAGAAAGGTGTTCCTGTATTTATGTGCAACTAAATATGGCAGAGGCTATGGAAAATGTGAAATGGAAGAAATGTAGATTGATCCCTCAGCACATAACTCGTTGCTCTTGGCAAAATCTCAATTCTGGCTCTAAGAAACATACAAAGGCGTGACCTTCAAAAGAAACCAATGAAATACTCACGATGACAGACCCCCAGCAAAAGCACTTCCTGAAATGAATTACAGATTGATGATGGAACTGGAAAGAGAGAAGTTAATGCTGAAAAAATCCTTCAACTGTTCTTTAAGGGATCAAGAGAATGAAATACATCTGCCTGCCAGTAAACATGCATAGCAAGACCTTTCCATCGATCATCTCGTGTTCTGAAAGGCAGCAACGCTATTCTGGTTTCAGAATCTTGAATTTCCTTAATGAGTTCTCTGCTGGAATATCACAAGCTGTTTCATTAAATCCGTTTCAGGAGACTTAAGCAGGATTTGTATTAAAATGATTGTCTATCTATCATTTTTGTAGAAGAAAGAAAAAATGAGACTGGCTAAAGGAGAATGCAATGTGGCTTCCCCAAACCTGAATTTATTCTGTTTTTCAACCTTCTCCTCACACAAGTGCTTCCAAATGTAGGCTGAAGCCATCCATTTAAGCATGACTTATTCATGCTCAAAAAATGATTGATTTAGACAGCCAATGAAATGCTGAACTCCCTATTCCTATTGCTTGACATACTTGCACTACAGATACTGATGGTGTAAAGCAGCAAGATTGACTACTTGGAGGATCAGCCAGAATGCCAAGATGGATCAGTGACAGCCACGTTGACTTTTAGATGCAGTTATAACCATAAAAGTGAGTGGGCAAGAATGGTATTATGGGAGTCCATTTATCCCTCACAGTGACTTGCATGGAGGATTTGTTAAGTTTCAAGCCACAAGAAGATGTGATTTTCTTACCAACAAGTTGGCGAAAGTTGTGCTGATATGAGTGAACTGAAATCTACCTTAAATATCGTTATCAGATCTGAGGAAGTAGTAAATAATCAAGCACAAATGAGGGTGCTAAATGAGACTGATACTGATTTTTTCCAAACCTGTACTCCTAAGGCATCATTTCTAGGGATAAAAATATTTTTTGATTTTTTCACCAGAGTGAGAACAACCAGTCTGTACACTAAATCCTAAGGGTATAGATGAATTGGTGTTAGCTTTATAAAAAAGTTAACCTTTTTTTGTCAAGAATTTTAACTATAGCAATCATTCTATAGGTAATCTTTAACTCCTGAAAAGGAAACTTTAAAAAGCTATTTGCTTTGTTTCTTTTGGGAGGAAGTTTATGTATGGCCAAATATATTTTAGAATTGTGAAGTAAATCTTAGCCCTGCCCTGCCCTTCCCTGCTCTTCCATTCCCTTCCCCTCCCTTCCCTCCTTCCAATTGGATACCAATGTGGAGGAATATACACTAGGCCTTGGAAGGGCAGCACACTTGCAGAGAGAGAGAGAGAGAGAGAGAGAGAGAGAGAGAGAGAGAGAGAGAGAGAGAGAGAGAGAGAGTGTGTGTGTGTACATATATATTTCATATGTATATGTTATCTATTTTGACTGGTTTATTCTTATGTTTCATCAGTGACCAGATATGCTGTCACTACTGATTATAGATATGTTAATCAATGATATACTCAACAGGTATAGTTCATGTCCTCACAATTTGTGCCTTGTGATTTTCCCAGGAATTTTCCATTTAAATGAGTGGCTCAGGGATTATTTTAAGAAGAGTAGACGGTTCCTAAATAATAGTTTGTAAAACCAGTTGAGAAGCTAAGCAGCATATACTTCTCATCCTTTTTGTCTTGAATCTATTAAGACATGTTTTGTGTCTTCAGAGGTGTATGCTGAATTGTTATCATGAGCATCACAAAGTCCAATAGACATTAAGGATACCAAAAAATATCAGGTGTGGTCTCTATTCTACAGACAACAGAAGTATTTGGGAAGAGAAGACAAAAAAAAGGTAAATTTAAAATATTAAATGTGTTATTTTTTCCATAATAATTCTCCAAGCCAAGAGGATATGTATTTTTCTCTGTATCATTTTGTCCAAGTGGAAAAATTTGAAAAAGGTTAATTATTGCTGGTAAATGAGTATTGGGAGGTTTTAAACTAAGAAAATATCATTGAATTTGGTGATAAGATAGTTGGTCTTTGATGGGATAATTTCAGCATAAGCCTGGAGGCAAAAAAAAAAAAAATTATATTGTGATATCGCTTGACTCAAGGTGGGACCAACTCTGTGGGCGCAATTAATGATGCAGAGCTTTGTTGTGGGATCAGACTGAAGCTAGCCTGCAGGTGAAAACACATTCTTATTGGTTTTTGTTCCTTTTCCTTATCCTGATTCCTCGCCACTTTTCTCCTGAGGGCATTACGTTAAAAAAAAAAAAAAATCACTGAAACAAGAATCCCCATCTCAGACTCAGGTTTAGGAGACAAAAATGTACAAAGGAGTCAGGGGACTGCAAAAATAGAGGGATTGCAGTTAGTCAGGGATAATTTGTGGTGGAGTTTGTCAGAGTATCGTGATGGTGGTCAGATGTTAGCTTGTTTTATCTAATTTTTTTAGCTGTTCTCAGAAGTTCATAAATGGGAGCAGTGAAATCACTGGTAAGTTGACAGGATAAAAGACAAGGGAATTGATTGTTTTAGAGAAGATCATGTTGAAATAACTGACTATGAGATCTAGGCTGGGAGTGCATGTGTAACATCCAAGGACAGCGCTGTTAGGTAAGAGAGCTAAAATGTGAAAGCAGAAACTCTCTCTCACATCAGCTATATTTTCTCTTTGTCTTCACCCGTACATTACCCCCGCTTCTTCAAGACTCATTCACCCTGCACCTCCAATAATCCTATGGACCCCAGAAGAGCAAGGGCATGCCCTTGGAATATAACAGTTTCTGCTGTCTCCAAAAAATTTATAGATCGTTCTTTACTCCAGGAAAAATGAAGTTGTATATTTGTAGCTTGATGTTGTAAATATATTTGAACACATCCAACAGTTAACTGGACCGATTACCAGAACACAGGAAAAATCAGTACCAATTCTTGCTCTTATTCTTTTATCTATTATATTAAAGTTTTGATGATTGAGCTAATACAATCCTTCCATTGGGTTGAGTTTCTTAAATGTTCCAATGGATTTCATGCAAAGCAAAGAGTTGCTTTAAAAATACATCCTCCCCACTCCCTCATCCCTTAGGTCAGAGCTACACAGGGAGAAAAAAACTGGATCTGGTTTGACTGGGGATTAATAGTACTTTTACATTTTTTTGTCCAAATGAGATCAATATCCTCATATCTCAATATCTATACAAGAATAGCTTCCCTCTGTTAAGAACAATTATGCATAAGATTATATACTAAAACATGGAATGCTCGAAAGCATATTAGAACAGGAATCTGAATAACAGGTTTTAAATCCCAGTTTTGTCATCAACAAGCTGTGAGCTTGAGCAATTCCTCTATGTCCAATGTCCTCAGATTCTTCATTTGACCAATAAATAGGCGTTGGTCCCTTCTAGAATTTATAATTAATGTATTGGATATTTATTAAAGGTTTATTCTGTGTGAGTAGGGAGTAATACAAGATCCTTGCTCTCAAGAATCTCATTGTCCAAATAGATGTTGTGAGTCAAACCAAGGACTTGAATGTTCAAAAGAGACCTATTAAAGTACTTTCAGGGGAGTAATATCACAAGGCTATTTTGGGCATCTGAAGTGGCAGAGAAATGAGCATAGATATAATAGCAGCAGGAAAACTACAATCTACACTTGAAGTCCTGAAACACATTCCTGAAAAACTGAAAATACATCTTAAACTATAATGCAAACTGAATTCTGATTAATAATTGAGAGATATTGAAAGACTGGAGTATATAATATGAGGGCATTGATAGGTAGGTAGCAAGAGATTCTAGATCTCCTAGGGATGAAAGTGGGTGCTGTGGCCCCCATCTTGGTCCTGCCCCACCCTAATCTCCCCAGCGACTGCCATACCTTGGAAGGAGGGAATACCTTACGAATCTGACATTCATAACTTAGCTTGCCAGCTGCACAAGAATGCAGAGGACTCTCTAGCCCACAGGCCAAGCTGCATAGGTACCCTGGAATCTGGAAATTGACCTAGAACAACCTGCAGGCATAGTTAAGACTCAGGTCATGTGACTCACAACTGTCCAATCAAAGTGGTTCAATGGTGATGTCTGAGCCACTAGCGAGGCCCCTATCCCGGCACTATAAAACAGGATACAGACCATAACCAGGCCCCTTTTTGTGCCCTTCCTTTTGCTCTTTTTCCTATGGCAGCAAGGGGTCTGGTCATCATCTGTGGTGTATATACTATGCTCTGTAAGCCTATATATTGTTCTTGCCCTATAATCCTATCTTTCTTTCCTCAATAAACCTCATTTTCATGCTTGCCTTACTTTAGTGCGTCTGGTCGTTCTTTGACCATGGGCGC
Organism: Indri indri; assembly: GCA_004363605.1. NCBI lineage: Eukaryota > Metazoa > Chordata > Mammalia > Primates > Indriidae > Indri > Indri indri. The sequence goes on along the minus strand of RJWJ010017570.1, from coordinate 3,714 downwards.
ACCAAGAACTGACATTTAGACTAAAACCTGAAAGCATTGCCACGAGCTTTCTTTATTACTATTAAATATTGGTAGTTTTATCTCTCAGTTGCAGCTACAAGTACATCATAACTGTTGAGTATTGCCTGTCAATCTATTCTACTTGGTGTGAATAAAACATAGAGAAAGTGTTTACTTTCTATTGAATTATATTTGTCATTTTAATCTTTTTGATTATTCACATGAAATTCACAAATATTTAGCATAAAACACAATTGCAGTTTCTTCTTTTTATGTATTTATGAAGGAGCGCATTCTATTTATTGCATTCAGGAAAATTCATGTTTACTCAAGGGTTGGGTCATATTTTTTGAAATAATTTTATATAATTAGGGACTCTTGCTAACAAGATGTCTTAAATATAAATGGAATAAAAAATTGAACATTTGGAAATAAAAACAGAATTGATGCAGAAAGTTTTCTTTGACATATGCTTCTATCTAGGAATTCTAAGAAAAACTGATTGGGAAAGACTGAAAGAAAAATCTGTGTCCTTCAACTAATATGGTTTAATGAATGTCAATATTGTATGATATTTTAAGAAAATTTCAAAAATGTAGAACTTATTTAAAGGATCAAAGAAAGATTTCTACCTTTTCACATATTGAATATGATATAGTATTTGGCAAGAATAAAAAGTTTATTCAAACTACACCAGGTAGAGTGGAGCATTTATAGAAATAGAAGAGAAAGTTGTTGTCCTTGACATGCTTATGTGCTAACTGAGAAAGAGAAAATGGCAACATAATAAATGCTGTATTCTTGGTACAAACTACAAATGCTACAGAAACACAGTAAGAAAACATTATAAGATTAGAACAGAGAGGCTCAGGAAGGTTCAATATCTTAAGGTCATTAGTGAACATGACTTGATTTGATGAAATGTAACATAATGACAGATAAATATCCTATCAGGATTATAAAACAGTGATATAAGCAAAGAAGGGTTTTAAATTCTAAAGGTTACAATTTAATAGAGTTGATAATAGCTGCTGCCACTTATTTATCCCTTAATATGTGTTATTAATAGTCATATTCTATTATCTGTTTTAATGCTTATAATAGACTTATTATTATTCCTACTTTTCAGATGGAGCAATAGCGGTTCAGAAAATGTTTACATTAAGTTTTTCTAGATCTTACGGCCAAGAAGTGATAAAGCCTGCATTTGATTCTAAATCTGGCGCTAAATCTCTACATTTTTCGTTGTATAGTTTCTCTTTAAAGATTCTTAATCACAGTAAACCTATAAAATATTGATCATTAAGAAGATTACTTTCTCAGTCTTGTGGATGGTGAATTAAAGAGGAAAAAGACTAAAGACAAAGATATAAAATAGAGAGTTTTGGCTATAATTCTATCATTTCCATTTGATTCTTATTATAGTTTTCATCTCTCTGCTGAAATTACCAATCTAATCTTGCATGTAGTCTACCTTTTCCATTAAAGCCTTTAACATATTAATAATCATAGTTAAGTTCCCTGCTTTGTAATTACAATATCTGTGTCAAATCTAAGTCTTGTTCTAATGATTGTTTTGTCTCTTCAGACATATTGTCTTGCCTTTTTGCATGCCTTGCAATTTTTGGTTGTATATATATAGGGAAGTAAATAATGAGATAAATGTACTTTTAGTGTGGAGATTTATGTTAATCTATTCCGAAGTTTTCATATTTTTGTCATATTTTCTTGCTTTTTTTCATGTTTGTGAATTTTTTTATTGAATGCCATTGTTAGCTCTTACCATGTTAGATGTATGTTGTATTTGTGTTCCTATAGTCTTGTCCTTTGTTGTGGGTTGCAGTCAGGTTACTTGGCATCATCACTTTGATCCTTCTTGTAAAAATCGTTAATCTTCGTTATGATCAGCAGCTAAGGTACTTATGGTCAGTTTGATCCTTTCTAGGCTTGTTTTTGAGCTGAAGTAAAGCAAATCTACAGTGGTCTTTAGTGATAGTTTTATTCTTTTTTTGGCTATTAAGATGTGGCTCATTTGGTGTCACTAGTGAGCATGATCAGTGACATGAGTACTCTCTACTGTGACTGGCTTGAACTTAAGCAATACTCATCCTGTGTGAATTCTGTGAATTGCTCATCTCTCAGGTCCAGCATTTTTTACCTGACCTCATGGAATTCCACTTTTCATATGCACATCTTATTAGTCAGCAAAGACTTAGGGGACATCTAGAAGATTTTTAGAGCTCTGTCTGCATGGCTCCACTTCTTTTGAAGTCTGCCTTAAAACTTGTAGCCACATCAGACACTTAGAAATCAGTGCTTTGTTTGGAATTTCCCCTCCTGCTCCAAGGTCCAGAATATGCCTCCAGGTGTAAAGTTGAGACAAATGTAGGGCTTATCTCACTTATTTTCCCTAGTAGAAAGATCACAGTTCTGTACTGCTGGTTCCTAAAAGTCTGAAAGCAGTGGTTTAATATATTTTTACCAGTTTTTTTTACTTGTTATGGCACTAGAGTAAATCTGGTGTTTGTTACTCCATCATAGCCAGAAGTGGGTGTTAAAAAACGAAAATCAAAACTAGTCTTCAACATTATACTCGTCCAGAGCAAATTTTTTTAATTAAATCTAAATTCCAAGATATATACACTTATTTATTTATGGATAGTTATAGTTACCATTTGATCCAGCAATCCCATTACTGGGTATCTACCCCAAAGAACAAAAGTCGCTCTATGAAAAAGACACCTGCGCCCGAATGTTTATAGCAGCGCAATTCACAATTGCAAAGGTGTGGAAACAACCCAAGTGTCCATCAATACATGAGTGGATTAGTAAAATGTGGTATATGTATACCATGGAGTACTATTCAGCTTTAAGAAACAATGGTGATATAGCACCTCTTGTATACTCCTGGATAGGGTTGGAACGCATTCTACTAAGCGAAGTGTCTGTTTTTTTTTTTTTTAATTTTATTGTTCTACCAGTAATTGATATGTAAAAAATACCTCTCGGCTTCTCACTTAATTCTTTTTCTAATATAGGCATATGGAATTATAAATTTATCTGTAAATTCTGCTTTAGATCATCTCACAAATTTTGGTATGTTGTAAATTTCATTATCATTCAGTTCAAAATATTTTCCAGTTTCCTTTGTAATTTTTGTTTAGATCCATGGACTATTTAGGGATTTTTTGTGTCTCTTATTGTTATTGATTTTTAACTGAACACTTTTTAATCAGAAAACATAATCTGTATGATTTTGATCATTTTAAATGTATTTAGATGTGTGTTTTGGCCCAATATATGATCTATCTCAGCGAATATGGTACTTTTGAGAAAAATATAAATTCTGTGGTTGTTGAGTATAGTGTTCTACAAATGTCAGTTAGGACAGGTTGGTTAATAGCATTGTTCAAATTGCCTATATCCTTCCTGATCTTTTTTCTGCTGTTCCATCAATTATTCATTCAAATGTGTTAAAGTCTCCAAAAAGTAATGTGAGTTTCTTGTGTTTCTTTTTAGTTCAGTAAATTTTTGCTTCATGTATTAGGGAGCTTTGTTATTAGATTAACTCTTTTATAATTACAAAATATCCTACTTTATCTCTGGTGTTATTACTTACCTCAAAGCCTATTTTGTCTGATATTAATATAGTCACACAGGCTTTATTATGCCTCCTGTTTGTATGGCATCTCTTTCCACTATCTTGTACTTCTT
>RJWJ010017569.1:0-32785 GCA_004363605.1 Indri indri | reverse complement strand
TGCCAATCTCTGTTGTTTCTCAGGATACTAAATAAGTATGTAGAAACCCCTGAGATTTCTGACTTCGGGGATTTCTCCCCAGAGCAATTTATCTGAATTTTGAAAGAGCATTGTTTTTTGTTCTGGGATGGAAAGAAAGAGTATAGCGGTAGTCTAGAGTCTGCTACACATAACCCTGGGCAAACTTTGTTATCACTAGGACTAAGTTTTTCATTTGTGAATAGAGAAGTTTGGACTAAGTAATTTCTAACATGTATTTCAATCTTCAAAGCTTAAGAGGGTTCCAACTTCCAGGAGGATAACAATAGCTACTTAAATCCAAATCAGTTCATACATCTTCAAAATAAAAAGTCATACAAATCAACATGAGAGTAAACAAAACTAGTCAGATCCCAAGACTACAGCAATGGTAGGAAACCAAGAATACTGTGAAATTAAAATTGTGCACAAGTCAGGAAGGAAACCAAACCAGCAGAGCCACTGGGGAAATGTGCACCAGAGAAGAGAGGGAAACAAGGACCTGGGGAGTGGGATGAATTAGAAAGAGAAAGTGCCACCCAGAGCGGGGAGATGACAAGACCATGTCAGAGTCTTGGTGGATCTAAGCACTGGCTACTGAGAGATCAACCGGAAAAGGCGTGAAGGCACCGAGGGCCAGAGACGGAAATTGTGACAAGAGGCTGCTTCGGAGGGAGAAGATGACGTCAAAGAGTCATCATCTGGAGGCTGAGTGGCAAAGGGAAAGAAGGGACAGGAGGTAGAAATTTAAATTAATGGCCCTGCAGAAACAAAAGAGAATCACCAAGTGGGGAGGCACCCCAACCCCTCTCCTGTCAAAGCACTATGCAGTAAGAAAGTCACATTTCATATCTCAACAATAGGGGACTCCAAAACTAAAAAAACTATGGTCAACCTCCCACATCCCTCTCTACATGCAACTGTTACAGTTGTTCTAGGAACAGAAACATTTCAAAGTGAACAGAGAATGACAGACAGTATCTACACAAAGTTACTATAAACAAAATCAAAACGAAGTATAAAACATTTCATTTGATGAAAATGCTCCTCCAAATCCAGCCACAAAGCAGAAGAAAACTATAACACAACACCTCAACCTGGATTAAACATCATTAAACTCACATTCGCACATACAGAAACAACTTAAATTAGGAATTCAAAACTGAGAACAGAAATGGACCAAAAAATAGCTAGAAAGTTGTGAAAAAAGAGTTGATGAAACTTGGAAATAAATTGAAGAGAAAGACAAAATCATTTTAGAAATGAAAACTAAATTACAAGGTGCCCAAGGCAGAGTATATTTAACTAAAAATATAATGAGACACTAAAGAAAGCCATGAAACAGTCAAGAAAAGAAAAGTGATATAAAGAAGATATTTAAAAAATCAGAACATGATTAATATAGAAAATAGCAGAGATAATTCAACGCATGTAATTGGAGTCTCTCAAGAAGAAGAAAAAACCAGAACAGAAATAATACTTTAGCCTATCATCCAAGAAAACTTTCCATAAATGCATATTGAAAGTTTCCACCGTGTGCCTGAAAATATTGACTGGAATGCTTGAGTCTGAGACATACCTTGATCGAACTTCAAACTTTTCCTCTACTCTTGATATTTAAAGGAAAGATTTGAAGTCAGACTTCTCAACTTCTGCCAACAATAGAACAGTATTTTTGAGAAACTCGAGAAAAGAGTGTGAGCAAAAAATTTTATACCCAATCAAGCTGTCCTTCAAATATCATGGCTAGTGGAAAAGTTTTAAACATGTAAGAATGGAGGGAAATCTGTACTCAGAAAGCCTTTCTGAAGAATCAACTAAAAATCAATCTCTCTGAGATGTCTGGGAAACTTCGAGAAAAAAATTGAGAACAATACTGAATATGCTTGTTGCTCTAATACTAAAACCAAGGCTGGACAAGCGTGGAAGACCATAATACAAATGCTAAAGTTTCTTTAAAAATCAATGTAATGAAACTTTTTGAAAGAGTGAGGAAGTGAAAGATAAAGAAGTAAGTAGAATAAACTCATCAATTGTCACAGACAGTACAGAAGAACCAAAGATTACATTTAAACCTGACAAATAGTAGATGCCTAAGTAAGAAGAAAGGGGACCGATGGTGCCATAAAAGTATAATGTTTCAAGACCAGCCTGAGCAACATAGCAAGACCCCATCTCTACAAAAGATAGAAAAGTTAGCTGGGCGTTGTGGGGCACACCTGTAGTTCCAGCTACTCAGGAGGCTGAGGCAGGAGGATCACTTGAGCCTAGGAGTTAGAGGTTGCCGTGAGCTAGGCTGATGCCATGGCACTCCAGCCTGGGCAACAGAATGAGACTCTGTCTCAAAAAAAAAAAAAAAAAGAAAAGAAAAGAAAAATGTATAATGTACTAGAACAATCATACAAATTCTGAAAGAAATACCAAAATAAAAAAATTAGCAAAATAATAGAGAGAAAGAAGCACAGCAAGTATAACATAACACTGATAGTAAATATAACTAGAGAGCATGACAAAGCTGGGAGCAAACATAGTCACACTAATAAATGCAAACATACTTACCTACTAAAAGGAAGGGGTTTTCGAGTTGGCTCAAAGAGCAAAAGCCAATGGTATGGTAAATGCAAAAGACATATCTAAAATGAAATGATTCAAAATGCTAAAAATAAAAGGATGGGCAAGTTATATCAGGTAAGTGGAAGCAATAAGAAAGAAAGGTTATGATCCTAACATAAGACAAAGTAAAATTCAGACCAGTGGTCTGGAAAGGAAAGTACAGAAATAGCCCAACTACATATGAAGTTTAGTATATTCTAAAGATGGCATCTCAAATCACTGAGGAAAAGATGGACTTTTTTAAAAATGGCATGAGGATGACTGAAGCATCTTTAAGAAAAATCATAAAAGTGGCTTCTTTCTTCATATCATTCAAGAGAATAAACTCCAAATATACAAAAGATCTAAATGTAAAAGATGAGACCATATAGGTACTGGGTGTGGGAAAGAGCTTTCTAAGTATGATTGGAGAACCAGCTACAGTGGAAAAAAAAATGATTATTTAACTACATTAAAGTAAACTTTAATATAGCAAAAAAACACCATAAGTAAAGTCAAAAGACAAGTGAGATCTGGGTGCTGTGGTGCTCGCTTATAGTTTCAGCTACTTTGGAGGTTAAGGCGGGAGGATCCCTTGAGCACAGGAGTTCAAGGCAGCTGTACACCGTGATCATGCCTTATGAATAGCCACCGCACTCCAGCCTGCGCAACATAGCAAGACTCTGTATGTAAAAAAAAAAAAAAGTGATAAATTAGGAGTGATAAATTAGGAGAGAAAAAGTACAACATATTTAACAAATAAAGGGCTAATATCCCTAATTATTAATATTAAGGATAAATATTTAAAAACATAATAGAAAAATTATAAAATGTATCAAGTATACAAAAAATAGACAACGTCCCTTAAAGATTTTAAAAGGTGTTCAACTTCACTCATAATGAAGAAATACAGATTAAAACTAGAGTATTTTCTCACTTAAGAAATTAGCAAAAAATTCAAAAGCTCTATAGCCACTCTGTTGGTGAAGCTATAGGGAACAAGGGTTTTCTCATACACAGTTGGTGGGAATGCAAAACTGGTACAACCCTTATGGAAGGGAATTTGGCATTATCTAATAAAGCTGCACATATATTTGTTTGCCTTTTGACTCAGCAATCCCATTTTCAAAAGTTTACCCTGAAAATACTTCTCCAACAATTACAAAATGAAAACATTCCCAAGGTGTTTCTTTGTTGCACTATGTGTAATAAAAAATTACTGGAAATGATTTAAATGCTCACCCACAGAAGTATGATTAAATAAATAATACCTCCAACCTCCACATGAGAGAGGCTATACAGCTATAAGAAGGAATGGGGAAGAGCTCTGTGAACAGATAGAGAGCAAGATTTGCTGTAAATTGAAAAAAAAATGGTAAGATGCACAGGACTTTTACAATACACTGGCTTTTATGTGAGAAATAAGGGGAAATAAGAATATACATGTATATACATTTTTTTGCTTATTTTTACCAAACAAAACACAGAAAGGTAAACCAGAAAATACTGAAATTGGTTACATAAAAAGGGATGAGTAGGAGGAAGGTAAACAGAATCAGGGAAAACTCTCTGAGGGTACTTATTACACTGTTTTAATAAGTTAACATTTTATGTATTTAAATAAGTCAATAAGGATGAAAGTTAATATTTTACATATTCAAAACATAACTAAACTAAATCAGTAAGAATAATATCTAAAGTTCAATATAAACAAAACGATAGCCCTAATTTTACGTCAAAGTGATACTATAACTACACAGAAAAAAGTAATTCAGCTCACCTTTGAACATAATACTTTGGCTGAACACCCTCAATGGAGTACGTTCTAAGGACAAAAGAACTGCAAAGAAGTTTAACTTTAATTTGCTGTTGGTAGTGATATTGATGTTGAATTCTGCTACTATGTGGTTTGTATTGTAGGATTAGTTAAATCCTATCTACCGGGGTTCAAGATACAAATACAAAATGAGGAAGAGAGGGAGAACCCTGTGTCATTGGATTAGAATTGAGGCTATCAGTATAAGTTCATGATTATGTGTCATACATACATATATTTTTCATTGAAATAGCCCAGAAGTCATAACACCTCAGTCTCAATGCGCATACCCAGTGTCGTGGGTTGAATTGCATCCCCAAAAGAGATACGTTGAAGTTCTAACCCCGAATACAGTACCTCTGAATGTGATTTTATTTGGAAATAGGGTCTTTATAAATACAAACAAGTTTAAGATGAGGTCATCCTGGATTAGGATGGGCCCTAAATCCAATGACTGGTGTCCTTATAAGGAGGCCGTGTGGGACACACAGACACGCAGAGGGAAGACAGCCATGTGAAGATGGTGGCGGAGAGTAGAGTGATGCAGCCACAAGCCAAGGAATGTCAAAGTTTGTGGCATTTTATTATGGCAATCCTAGGACATTAATACACCCAGCAACCAAATCTTGGTTTCTAAACACTGTTTGACCAACAAAGAATCAGGGATCCTTGAAGAAATGCCTGGTACCAGAGGTCTGGGGCATTAGAAATACTAGATAAACCAGGAACATCTTACCGCGCCAGGAAGCAAAGACTGCTCAAAAACAGATGGAAGCATGACAAAAAGACCCAGGAGCCAGCCTGAAGAGGCTCTTATTGGCCAAATTTGGAGTAAATTGAGCATTAAAGCTAATAAGGAAAAACGATTCCCTAGAATGAATACAGGGATTACCAGAAAGGAACTTGAGGAAATTCTCTGTGGTGTTGGGAATGTTCTATACCTTAATAAGGGTGTAAATTATATGGGTGTATCTGCTTGTCAAAACTCATCTAACTATATATTTAAGATCCAGACACTGCATTGTATGGAAGTTATAACTCAATTTTTAAAAAAAAATATAATGATAGTTATTCTGGATAATGGATTATAACATATTGAACTTAAAATTTAAAAATCCATGAGTCCATAATGATACTAAGAAACAAAATTTAGGAGAATAAAAGCTCTTTTTTACAAAAGAATGCTAGCTAGCAAACATAAAAGAATTATAGAGTTAGAAAATCTCCATTTTTCAACCACCAATGTAATAATTTATTTCAGGCAAGGATAATCAATGCATGCTAAAACGTTAAAGGAATGGGAATGGATTTTGGAGACCAGGATATTCAAGCAGTTTGAAGTACCACTCAACAGGTAAGAGAAAAAGTACCCTTGCAATGAAGAACTCTGGCAGATACCAACTTAATCAAACGATCAAACGTAGCTTCATCAGCAATGGGACAGACTGACATTAGGTGCTTCATCCCGCAGTGCTCTGGTGAGGACACAGCCCCACCCATATATTATGCCCACAAAAAATGCTAACGTGAATTTACTCAAGAAGAAGCATTCAGACAAAACAGAATCATCAGGCATTCTTCAAAGCAAGTGGTCTAGACTCTTCGAAAGGTCAGTGTCATAAAAGACCAACAGAGCAGGGGAAATCATTCTAAATTAAAGAAGGTTGAAAAGACACAATAAACTAAAGGCAATGCCTGACCACTGATTGAAAACTGAAAAAAAAAAAAACCATAAAATACATTGTTAGGAGAATAAAGGAAATTTGAACATGGGTTATATATTAGACAAAACAATGGTATCTATATTAAATGTCCTGAGTGTGACAATTGTAATGCAATTACATAGATGAACACCCCTTTTCTTTACAGAGAAAGAAAGAAAGCAAATATGGCAAAAAAAAAAAAAAAGTTAATAATTGGTGAATCTAAGTGAAGAGAATATGGGTATTTATTATGCTATTTTTTTCCAACAGTCAATTTATAATTTTTCAAAATAAAATATTGGGGAAATACTGCATTTAAAAGAAAAAAATTATGATTTTTTGAATTCTAAGTTTATGCAATTCTCTCTGCAAAATGTCTTTTGCATTTCTCGGTCACTTTTTTTTCTTACTGCCATGACCCTAGCTCACAACCCCCATCATATCATATCCAGGATCACTGGAAACATTACATCAGAGTTTACAAGGCCTCTTTCTCCTCCAAAATAATTTTCTTCAGCAGAGCTTTTGTGGAGACACACCTCTGTACAAATTTTTCCAATAGGTCCAAGTTGTCCTAGGGCTAAATTCAAAACTCTTTAGTCTGAACCTGTTATTTCAAATTGCTGGCCTGACTTCTTCATGTGAAAACTACAGTAGACCCAAATTTAACTTATCCAGTACAGTTTGACATCTCCCCGTCCAAACCTGATTCTCCTGTTGTGTTTCCTATTATTTAGAGACATCATTATCTTCTTAGTCACCCGGGCTGGCCCACTCAAAATCAGCCTTGGTTTCTGCCCATTTTTCATGCCCTACAACCAAGTCCTAATATTTCCTTAAAGTCTACTGAATTCATCCCATTGTCAATCTCTCTTACATGAGGCCTTTATCATCTCTAAGCTCTAACCTATTACCTGCACACCAAATGGTCTCCCTGATGTTCCATAATAAATGTTAAATAAATTATCTGTCTGTTGATTGAGAACAATGAGGAAGGGAAGATGCCGATTCTAGTTATTACCCTTTTGACCTCTCCCCTTCTCCTCAAACAGGCTGATGATAAATGTCTCTAAGAAAGAAGGAACAGCCAAGGAGTCGTTGCCTGACGCCTTGGAGAAAAAAAAGCGGCACAGAAATTCACTGCTTCTTCACCCTGGGCCCCAAATGCTGAGAGTGACAAATGCCAGGAGACAGGGACAAGGGGATTTAAAAATAAATAAGAAACTCAGTCTTACTGTCCTGTCTTATTCCCATTTCAGAAAGCAGGGGCGAAAACAGAGCAAAAACATTCTAGCTACTGGGAGAGCAGAGGCTTTGCCTGCCTCTAAATCATTACTTGCTGTAGCGTGGCTGGATTCATGGTGCTCGTGTAGGCACGACTAGATGGGGTGGCTCCTCACCTGGCCACCCACTCCTGGCTGCGGTGGTTAAAGCAGATGCTCTTGAGCAGGGGTGGGTGAACTATGACCCACAGATCAAATGTGGCCCAAGTTCTGTTTTTTTATAGCCTACCAGGTAAGAATATTTTTTTACATTTTTAAAGAGGTATTTAAAAAAAACTGTGCACGAGAGACCAAGAGACCTTACATCGCCTGCAAAGCCTAAAATGTTTATTGTCAGGGTCCTTACATAAAAAGTTTACTCTAAAGTCATACAAGGAATGAATTTGAATCCCATTTCTGCCCTTCAATAGCTGTGAGATCATAGACAACTACTTAAGCTTTCTCAGTCCCTGTTTTCTCAACTTGTGTATGTAGATGAAACAACAACATTCAGGATGTTGTAAGAATTAACTGAAGTAATGTTTGTAATTTCCTTAATATAATTCTTGGTACACAAGCACTCCATAATTATTATTTATAATTATAATAGAGAAAAAATTATTACTTAAAACAATCACATCTGCCCTTTCAAGAAGACATAATTCATATTAGAGAGGATATAAATCTCTACATAGCTCCATTCCTCTAGCTGAGACTAATGGGGGAGGGTGAAAGGAAAGATGGAAATTTTAAAGCTTCTGCCACTTATTCCAGGCTACCAAAGAGGAGAGTTGGAATATATGATCTACTGTTTAGTAGAGCACATCAATCTGTCTTTGCATATACAAACAGGATCTCAAAGCTGAGTAGGGGATGGGGAGATATTAACAAGTTGATCTATACAATGAAGAAAAGAGAATTGACTTTGAAAGGGGGAATCAGGCTTCCTATCCATTTATGATGGCAGGTTGAGCACATAAGATCCCCACCTTTATTAAACTCATAGAAAAGTAGAGAATGTAAAATAGTAGAAAAATAAATATATGCAAATTCATGTTCAACAGCAAAAAACAGAATGATCGGTAAAGTGAAAAACGGAAAGTCATCCCTAAAAGGAAGTAGAAAAGGTTAATACGTGCACCATGTAGGGAAACTAGGGTGGCATTTCTAGCCTTTATAGGCTCCGGATTCCTGCCAACAGGCTACTGGGATGTCATAGCTATAGATACTAACATGAGTCAGTGACCAAATCACAAAAACATGAACCCAGTCTTCCACTTTTCTGCCCCAGTCCTGTACATTTCAATGGCTAAAGAAACCAAGCAATAAAGGGGGTGGCCATTCAGGCCTTCTACTGTATGGGCAAGATGATGCTGACTGCCTGGGGGTGGAAGATGAGGTAGAAAATCCACTGAATGTCCCTCTTTCATGCTCAAGATTGGGCAAAAGCATCAGGGCTCCATGGGGTGCCATGATGTGAAATCCATATCTCTAATGTCAGAGTGGACTGATGCCACCTTAACAAACAAACAAACAAACAAACAAACCAGAAAGCAATCTCAATTCCAGAGATTTGTCCTCACAAAAAGTAAAGAGTCCCTTAAAGTCAGCAGGCTATATAGCCCCATATAGTCAATCTAACCGGCTAAAGAGTCCCACGTCATCAACAAGCTCCCGTATAGTCAACCTAACTGATATAGCCGTATAAAAGGGACTCTCAAAGAGCCCATATTGCCAGCAGCTGGCACCAATGGAAAAGGCATTTGCATAATAGAGAGAGGTGGGCAGGGGGAATTCCCAGCAGTTACCATTGCCTGCATGTGCCGGAGAGATGACTTGAGCCATGGCATCCATGTGAAAGTGGCAAGAGGAGGCACCTCTCCGGTGGTTAGCACTGTAATAGATTTAGATGCTAACCCTGTCCAAATTAAATTTTAATCTCTTCCCACAGGTGCCTCAACCGAAGCAGTTTGATTTTAATGAGAAATGTCTCCCCACTGAGAAGACCAGTAAATGAGGCCATTATCCATAATCCAGAAGTCATTTAGCAGGAGATGGAGGAAGTGGATGAGTGGGCATCCTTGGTAATACCTGTATGTAGAGCCTCCTACTCATCCTACTAGAATGAGGCATCCGTCTCATGTACTCATGCAGAAATCTCTCAGTGCTGGACAATGCATAGCTGTTCCCATGCTCTGCACCATAATTCGTATCACACTGAGCCATCAGGGAACCAGGGAAAGAGGCTTCCTCACCTATTCAAAAGCCATAGCTAGCTATAAAGTAAGGGTAGTCAGAACCAGCAACCCCTGAGGGTACCAAATTCATACCCAGGGGAGAGCTCAGCACTACTCCATGGAAGAGAAAAATACTCATGGGGAGATGCCATGATCCAGATATACCACGTCCACCTAAATACAGTCACTGTGGTGTGGCCAGGATTGTTTTAGCTTGGATAGGATGTAACCCAAGTAAACAAAATTTCTGGTACATGTGATTTTGATATTTCTCTAATGTAGACAGACCCAACGGCCATCACATAGATGCTCGATTTTAATAAGATCTTTATTAGCAGTTAAAGTTGATTTTCCATAGAAGACTATCTAAAGAAAGACTAATAGCAGAAGCTTGCTTGCTGAGAAGTCCAGGGACCATATTTAAGACTTGAAGGGAACAAAATACCAGAAGTTCCAGAAGACACGCCCTCACCTGGGTACACTGCAAGGTGCTGTATCAACATAATGTGCAGTTGGAGTGACAGGCTATCAAAACAGGTTTCGCTGTATGAGCCTGTGCACCAGCTCAAGGCCTCATGTTGTTCAGGACCCACTCAAAGTAGAAGGATGGGTATGTGTAAGAGGCTGAGCTTAGAAATGAAGATGCACCATCAAACAACATCAGTAGATGCTGAACCTCCTACTTGGAAAAGGGCACCAACAGTGGCACTTTTGCCTAGAGTCCTGAAATTGTCATACCTAGCACCTGACAAGGGTCCAGGCAGTGGTGCTGGGACCCTGGACTTTAGACTTCCTTAGAAACCATCCTCTGAGAAGCCATCTCCTTGTCACATGGGAGATGCATTCATGAAGATCAGCAAAGAGTCCCTGAATAAGACACACCCATATGCTGTCTCAGGACAATTCCTGGGATAGAAGAATTAGATCAAGAGGAGAAAGGTCTCACTGCACTATGTGGTGACAAAGGACAGAACAGTGAACGTGCATTGAAGAGATTCCCAAGTAATATATACTGTTGCTAGTGGTTAGGGTGGGGAGGAATAGAGAAGGTTATCTTGGTGAGACAAAAGGCAGCATATCACTGGAGTGGACATGCTATGATTTGTCCAACCATGGAGATGATATCAGGGCTCAAACAAAAGGAGGGTGTATTATACAGGGCTCTCTAAAGAAACAGAACCAATAGGATGTGTTTGTTATAAGGAATTGGCTCACACAGTAATGAAGGCTGGCAAGTCCCAAGACTTGCAGGGTAAGCGGGCAACCTGGAGACCAGGACAGCTTTAGCTCCAGTCTAAAGGCCAGTGTATCTGAGATGCTGGAGCTAATGATATAGTTCCCAACTGAGGACCAGTAGCTTGAGACCCAAGAAAGTCAATGTTTCAGTTTAAGCGCAAAGTCAGGAAAAATCCAGTGCCCCAATTCAAAGGCCATTAAGCAGGAAGAATTCTCTCTTATTTGGGGAGAGGGTCAGCCTTTTTGCTCTACTCAGACCTTCAATTGATTGGATGAGGCCCACTCACACTAGGAAGGGCAATTTGCTTTACTCAGTCTACTGATTCAAATGTCAATCTCATCCAAAAGCACCCTCACAGAAACACCCAGAAAAATGACAAAATACCTGGGCACCCCATGGCCTAGTCAAGTTGACACATAAAATTGACCATCACAGCAAGCAAAACAACACCAATTAGCCATCTCCAGTAAACAATGAGGCTCTAAACCCACTGCTCTTTTTAATTAACCATAATAGGCATTGAAGGGTGATCATGGTAAGACCTCAAATAAATCCCATGTGAAAAGGCTCATTCACTCTCTCTCCCTTGGGAGGGAGGAAGGTTCAAAGAAGTCATGAATAAATGAAAATCTAATTTTATGCATATTCCAACCTAGTGGTGCTTACAGGCTTCTCAACCCAAAAGAAGAGCCCTGGTAGCCAAAACATGAAGAAATGCCAAGTACTAACATGAGACAGACTGGAATAACTATAGGGCAGTTTATCCATTTATAAGCAACCCGGGAAGGCCTTACTGGGGCCAGACACAACTTGAGTGCAACCTTTCTGTGTGACTGGTCATAGAACACCTGCGTCTGCTTTTCTTGGCAGAGGTCACCACCTGGGAAAAAAGCTCTGGAAAAATTAGGCATTGATTAATAATGACCTTTCTGCATTCCCCCAAAAAAGATATGCCAATGATGAGAAGCAAATATAATAGCACGAATGGAAGCAAAACAGAAACGAACACATGGGACAATATCATGACCAAAAGTAGTGGAAAATACTACCATGAGTGGTCAGGATTTATGAGAATGGTAGATTGAAATATAAACTGCTGTTGCTTGCCTGGATATAAGAGGTGCTATGGTGTTTTATGTCTTGAGTTCAGTGGATTTCTTCCAGGTGCTATTTAATCACATGTCCCATGCCCAGGCAGTAAAAGTAGCCTCGACAGGAACTAGCCACCTAGAGGAGGTCATGTGAGAGCTAAAAGAGACACCTCCTTCTCTTATTAAGCTGCTGGCCCAGAGCTCCTCCCAGGTCCCTCCAGGGTGGCTCAGTGAAAACCTTGACCATAATGCTCCTATGGAGCAGCATGCTTCAGTGATGATGATGATGATGGTCGATGATCACTGTAATAATTGCTTTTTTTGTTATTGATAGCTGTAATTTTTTATTTGAAAATCTTCTCAGAGCTTAGGGCACAAGATAGGGCCAGACTCCCAAGGAGGCGGCCTGTGGAAGTGAAAAGTTCTGGAAGAGGATAGACTTCTTTACCACGTACTAGCTGTAGAATGGTAATGTGAGTTTCTTGTATTATTTTAGAATAGCCAATTCTGTTCTAGAATCAAGAAAATAAACTGCATGGATGAAACTTATAAGAAGGACATATGAGCATAATGTAATCTGGGACTCATTGTAGAAGCCAGCCCCTCAAGTTGACCCCAATGATCCTACCCCCTGACCCTCTGGGACAGTCCTCTCCCATGCTCGGCAGGGTTGTCCCATGCAACCAATAAGATACTGCAGAAACGATGGTGTGTGACTTGCAAGACTAGGGCATAAAAGACATGCTCTCCCTTGGACTACTTGCTCTGGGGGAAAGTGGCTGCCATGTCATGAGGATACTCAAGCAGCCCAGTGGAGAAGTTCATGTGGTGAGAAACCCAGGGCTTCTGCCATCACCAGCACCAACTTGCCACCATGTCAATGACATCTTGGAAGTGAATCCTCCAGTCCCAGTCAAGCTTTTAGATAACTGCAGCCCTGGGTGACTTGGTGACTGCAACCTCGTCAGAGACCCTGAGCCAGAACCACCCAGCCAACCTACTCCCAAATTACTGAAACTATGAGAGAGAAAAAATGTGAATTGTTATTTTAAGCTGCTAAGTTTCAGAGTATTTTGCTACATAGCAATAGATAACTAAAGCTAGCATAGATAGAAAGCATGTAAGTAGCTTATAAGATATAGACAAAACACAGGATGTGTGAAGTAGAGATGATGAGTAAGCAAGTAGCTTGTGAGACAGGCAGGATTCATAAGGTATGCTAATTATAGATAATAAGTTAGTAACCTGTAAGACATATGAATGATACATAGAATAAATGGAATGTATGATAAAAACAACTGAGTGTTACTTGCTATCTATAGGTACTATCTATAGCTAGATAGAAAGTCATGGAGAGTACACGTCATCATGCCACCTCTGGGCTGAAAGCTTTGTCACCCCTAAATCAACTACCCATTGGTTGGCGCCCATATGATCTCATTTTGGCCCCGGGTGCTCTGTGCAGGAGATGCAAATAGCATCCTTGACTGTTTGGAAGGCTAATTGGCAAGCTATAGCTGTGGCCAAGCATCCTTGCTCCTGCCCCTGTTCCTCCTATCACAGAGCAAATGCATGCTTTGGTCCAAGAAACCTTGTGCGTATTGTGTCTTCTTACTCAAATCTCAATTCTGATGCTCATAACCACACCATCAGCAGGGAGGGCTGACACAACAGAGGGGGGCAGCATTTAGAAGCATTGTATGCCCCAGAATTCAGGGAATATAGTCCTTCCACCTGCCCGCACACATATTAAGGGAGCCAGCCTACCCTATCTTTCTCCCCTTGCTCTTGCTTTGTGTTTTAAATAGATTTAGTAAAATGTGAGTTTCAAGCATTTTAATTTGGTCTGTGGGTCTTTCTGTTCTGACACCCCTGCCATAACTTACCTAACAGAGTACTTGGAGGCTATATTGCATTCAGGTAATTGCCCACATGACTGGGACCTTGGCAAAGTCACTTTGATACTCTAATTCTCAACTTTCTGATTAAAAACTAAATAGACAGGAGGAGCCAAGATGGAGGACGAGAAAAGCCGCCAGTCAGAGTGTCTCTGCAAAAAAGACAAATTTTAGAAGAAAGAGGAAAAAAAAAAAAAAACGAGCAGAGAAACATAGATCAGGTGAGGGTCGGAAGGAAGGGTGCCTGAAACTGCAGGAGACTCCACGGAAAGACGTTGTGGAGGAGAACTAGAAAGAGAAAGGTCCCAAGAGGCTTGAAGACCAGCGACAAGGGTAGGTGGAGCAATTAACTTTCCCCTCCCTTGCGTCTCGGACTGTTGGTGGGCTCCTGAGCAGTTGGAGAGACCTGCCGACACCAGCCCAGAGACGGCTGCCTCCAGTGAGCAGTGGCCTCTTGCGGACACAGTGCCAGGCTCCCAGCTCCCTCAGGGCACCTCCTCAGGCGCAAACCCAAGCCTATCAGCAGACGCCATATTGCTCCATTCTCTCCTTCCCCTTCCCTACCCATGGGTGCCCAGAGAGACAATTTAGCCATCACACAGAGGCATCTCAAAGGAATGGGACCTTTCCTTTTGGGGCCCTACAGCAGACTGAGGGGTACTCAGACTGCAAGCTCCCTACCCACCAGCCCTCCAAGGTGCTGCTTGCCTGGAGACTCCAGGAGAGTGCAGCAAATCCCGAGGCAGAGTGAACTAGATCCAGCTTGGGCACTCTGTAGGTGATTCAAGACCAGAACCCCTCCCACTGGCAGTGTCAGGGTTTGATCTCCAGGGCCCAGGAGACAGGCCTGCAGACCAGACCCTGTACACCCAGGTCAGGATAACACTGCCCTGAGGCACAGAAGAGAGATCTGTGAAAGAGCCTACTGAGGAGTGTGCGCCTTCAGGGGCAGATCAGCATGCCGGAAAGGCAGCCCTCCTCCCAAAAGAGGGCTGTGCACCCAGCTCAGGCTGCGATCCTGGGTAGGGAAACTTCCAGCCCACATCACAGCCAAGGGAGATCCATCGGCCTGAGGTCCCGCTTGCTGGCAGAGGCCTGGGAGAGGCCACAGAGAGGGGAAGGGTGGAGGGGAGCAAGACCTGCTCCAGAGCACGGGTCTTGGACAGCCCCACCCCCCAAGCCCAGACTTTCAGCTGAGTGGAGCCATTTCAGCCCCTCCGGGCAGCTTTGCACAGAAGCAAAGAACAGACCTTTGACCCTTGCTAACAGCAGTTGTGGAGCCTGAGGGCAGGCTTACCCAACCCAGCCCCACCCAGACTCACTCCCGGTCCTGCCCCCACTTAAGTGGAGAATAAGGACACACCTGGAAGTCCCAGGGCCCCACCCACCACACGAGGCACAAGAGGGCCTCTCTGGAGGAACAAGAGCTAGCTACAGGACCCAAACACAGCACTGCAGCTCGCTCCTCCCTGCAAGTACCACCTACTGACAGGGAGGTCATCCTGCACACCCTTTTACTGCATCTACTGATTCATCATAAAGGGTGTGGTCAAATCTCACCCACAAACACCACCTACTGGCTCAGAGACTAAACAGGGCGTGTCATTATCCAAACGAAAATCTAAAGGCAAGAAGGAACAACTGATCCAGATGGGAAGGAACTAGCAAAAGAATTCTGGAAGTATGAAGACTCGAACGGAAAGCACAACCCCAAAGAGGAACAACAGCTCTCCAGCAGTGGACATTAAGCAAACTCAGAACTCTAAAATGACAGAAGAAGAATTTCAAACATGGATTGTAAGAAAACTGAATGATATGCAACAAAAAATGGATAACCAACACAAAGAAACCACAAAAAAAATCCAGGCCTTGGAAGAAAAATTCACGAAAGAAATTGAAATATTAAAGAAAAATCACACTGATCTCCTGGAAATGAAGGACTTATTCAGGGAACTACAAAACACCATGGAAAGCCTCAAGAACAGGGTAGATCAAACAGAAGAAAGGATCTCAGAGATTAAAGACAACTCCTTCCAATTAAATAAGTCAGTCACAGAGATCAAGCAGAAAATTAAGAGAAAAGAAATAAGCCTACAAGAAATGTGGGATTATGTAAAAAAACTGAACCTGAGGGTGACAGGGGTTCTGGAAGGTGAAGAAGAAAATACTCAAGGACTGGATAAGCTATTTGAAGAATTAATAGAGGAGAATTTCCCAGGCCTTGCTAAAAATCTAGGTATACAGGTACAAGAAGCTCAATGGACCCCAGGGACATTCAATGCAAATAGGAAGACACCACGTCATGCAGTCATCAGATTGACCAAAATATCCACTAAAGAGGCCCTTCTATGAGCTGTAAGGTGAAAGAAACAAGTAACATACAAAAGAAAGTCTATCAGAATAACTCCAGATTTCTCAACTGAAACTCTACAAGCAAGAAGAGACCAGGGCCCCATTCTCACTCTTCTGAAACAGAATAATGTCCAGCCCAGAATCTTGTACCCTGCAAAACTAAGTTTCATATATGAAGGAGAAATAAAGACATTCTCAGATAAGCAAAGACTGAGGGAATTCACCTGGACAAGACCAGCTCTCCAAGAAGTACTCAAAACACAATTACACAGGATCAACACAATAAACACTCTTGAATGTGAAACCACTCAAAAGTTAAAGATCAAAGGCTAGATTCCACAATGGCTCAAGAGAGAAAACAAAGCAACAAAATTCAACCCAATAGAATGAACAGTAATTCACCCCACTTATCAGTTCTCTCAATAAATGTGAATGGCTTGAACTCCCCTCTCAAGAGACATAGGCTGGCTGAATGGATAAAAAAAACAAGCCAAGCATCTGCTGTCTCCAGGAAACGCATCTAACCTCCAAGGATGCATTTAGACTCAAGGTAAAGGGGTGGAAATCAATATTTCAAGCAAATGGAAGCCAAAAGAAGGCTGGTGCGGCAGCTTTGATCTCAGATAACTTAGTTTTTAAAGCAAGAAAAGTAACGAAAGACAAAGAGGGTCACTATATAATGGTGAAGGGTACAGGTCAACAAGAAGACATAACAATTCTAAATATGTATGCACCCAACTTAGGTGCACCCAGATTCATAAAGCAAACTCTACTTGATCTAAACAATTTGTCAGACAGCAACACCATAATAGTCGGAGACTTCAACACCCCACTGACAGCACAGGACAGATCCTCCAAACAGAAAATTAACAAAGAAATAACGGACTTAAACAGAACTCTAGAACAAATGGGCTTGACTGACATTTACAGGACATTCTACCCAAAAACCACTGAATACACGTTCTTTTCATCAGCTCATGGGACATTCTCTAAGACCGACCATATTCCAGGACACAAAGCATGTCTCAAAAAATTTTAAAAAGTAGAAATCATACCATGCATCTTCTCAGATCACAGTGGAATAAAAACAGAAATCAACCCCAACAGAAACTCTCATCTCTACACAAAGTCATGGAAATTAAACAACTTTCTGCTGAATGACTGCTTCATAAATGAGGAAGTAAAGATGGAAATCAAAATATTCTTTGAACTAAATGACAAAGGTGACAAAAGTTATCAAAATCTGTGGGACACAGACAAAGCAGTCCTGAGAGGAAAGTTTATTTCCATAAACGCTTATATCCAAAAGTCAAAAAGATCACAAATAGACAACCTAATGAATCGACTCAAAGAACTAGAAAAAGAAGAACAGACCAACCCCAAACCCAGCAGAAGAAGGGAAATTAATAAGATCAAATCAAAACTAAATGAAATTGGCAACAGGGAAACTATACGGAAGATTAATAAAACAAAAAGTTAGTTCTTTGAAAAAACAAACAAAATTGATATGCCTTTGGCTAAACTAATGAAAAACAGAAAAGAAAAATCCCTGATAAGCCCTATCAGGAAAAAAAAGGAGAAGTTACAACTGATGTTGTGGCGATTCATGATATAATTTATGAATATTACAAAAACCTTTATGCAAAGAAACTGGAAAATGTGGAGGAAATGGACAGATTTTTAGAAACACACAGCCTCCCTAGGCTCAACCAGGAAGAAATAAAATTCATGAACAGACCAATATCAAGGACTGAAATTGAAACAGCAATAGAAAACATTCCAAAAAAGAAAAGTCCCGGACCAGACAGCTTCATACCCGAATTTTGCCATACCTGCAAGGAAGAACTGGTGCCTATCCTGCAGAAATTATTCTGCAGCATCAAGAAGGATGGATTCCTCTCCAACACATTTTATGAAGCCAACATAACCCTGATACCAAAATCAGGAAAGGACGCAACAAAAAAGGAAAACTACAGACCAATATCCCTTATGAATATAGATGCAAAAATTCTCAACAAAATTCTAGCTAACCGAATCCAGGTGCTTATTAAGAAAATAATCCATCATGACCATGTGGGCTTCATCCCAGAGAGGTAGGAATGGTTGAACATATGCAAATCTATAAACATAATTCACCACATAAACAGAAGCAAAAACAAAAACCATATGATTCTCTCAACAAACACATAAAAAGCATTTGACAAAATTCAACACCCATTTATGATAAGAACACTTAACAAAATAGGCATAGATGGGGCTTACCTAAAATTGATACAAGCCATTTATGACAAACCCACAGCCAACATCGTACTGAATGGGGAAAAATTGAAAGCATTCCCACTTAGAACTGGAACCAGACAAGGTTGCCCACTATCTCCACTTCTATTCAACATAGTGCTGGAAGTCCTGGCCACAGTGATCAGGCAAGAGAGTAGAATTAAAGGCATATGAATGGGAACAGAAGAGATCAAACTCTCACTATTTGCTGATGATATGATATTATATCTAGAAAACCCCATGAATTCAACCAAGAGGCTCCTGGAATTGATAAATGAATTCAGTAAAGTCTCAGGATATAAAATCAATACACACAAATCAGAGGCTTTCATATACGCCAACAGCAGTCATACCGAGAACCAAATCAAAGACTCAATTCCCTTCACAGTAGCAACAAAGAAAATAAAGTATCTAGGAATACATTTAACTAAGGAGGTAAAAGACCTCTACAGGGAGAACTATGAAACATTGAGGAAGGAAATAGCAGAGGATGTAAACAGGTGGAAAACCATACCATGCTCATGGGTTGGCAGAATCAACATTGTTAAGATGTCTATGCTACCCAAAGTGATCTACAGATTCAATGCAATCCCTATTAAAATACCAACATCATTCTTCACAGATGTAGAAAAATTAATTTTACCCTTTGTATGGAACTGGGGAAGACCCTGCATAACAAAAACAATTCTAGGCAATAAAAACAAAATGGGAGGTATCAACTTACTAGACTTCAAACTTTATTGTAAGGCTGTAGTAATCAAAACAGCTTGGTACTGGCACAAAAATAGAGCCATTGACCAGTGGAACAGAACTGAGAACCCAGATATAAAACCATCCTCATATAGCCACCTAATCTTTGACAAAGCAGACAAAAAAATACACTGGGGAAAAGAATCCTTATTCAATAAATGGTGCTGGGAAAACTGGATAGCCACATGTAGAAGACTGAATCAGGATCCACACCTTTCACCTCTCACAAAAATCAACTCACGCTGGGTAACAGATTTAAACCTAAGGAGTGAAACTATTAGAATTCTAGAGGAAAATGTTGGAAACACTCTTCTAGACATTGGCCTAGGCAAAGAGTTTATGAAGAAGACCCCAAAGGCAATCACAGCAGCAACCAAAATAAATAAATGGGACCTGATCAAATTAAAAAGCTTCTGCACAGCCAAAGAAACTGCCACAAAAGCAAACAGACAACCTACAGAATGGGAGAAAATTTTTGCATGCTACAAATCCAATAAAGTCTGATAACTAGAATCTACTTAGAACTCAGGAAAATCAACAAGAAAAAATCAAACGACCCTATCAAAAAGTGGGCAAAGGACATGAACAATAACTTTTCAAAAGAAGACAGAACAATGACCAAAAACCATATGAAAAAAGGCTCAACATCTCTAATCATCAGGGAAATGCAAATCAAAACCACAGTGAGATATCACTTATCTCCAGTAAGAGTGGCCTTTATCAAAAAGTCCCAAAACAATAAATGTTGGCATGGATGTGGAGAGATAGGAACGCTCATACACTGCTGGTGGGACTGCAAACTAGTGCAACCTCTGTGGAAAGCAATATGGAGATACCTTAAAGAGATAGAAGTAGAAGTACCATTCGATCCAGCAATCCCATTACTGGGCATCTACCCAAAAAAGCAAATGATACTCTATAAGAAAGACACCTGCAACCGAATGTCTATAGCAGTACAATTCACAATTGCAAAGATGTGGAAACAACCCAAGCGTCCATCAATCCATGAGTGGATTAATAAAATGTGGTATATGTATACCATGGAGTACTATTCAGCTTTAAGAAACAATGGTGATACAGCACCTCTTGTATACTCCTGGATAGAGTTGGAATGCATTCTACAAAGTGAGGTATCCCAAGAATGGAAAGACAAGCACCACATGTACTCACCATCAAATTGGTATTAACTGATCAACACATAAGTTGCACATATAAGAATAACATCTATTGGATGTCAGGCGGTGGGGGGGACGGGTATATGCATACACAAAGAGTGCAATGTGCACCATCCAAAGGATGGACATACTTGAAACTCGGACTTGGGGCGGAGGGGGAAAGGGCAACATATGTAACCTAAAGATCTGTACCCCCATAATATGCTGAAATAAAAAAAAAAAGAAAAGAAAACTAAATAGAGCTAATGCTACACACTTGGCAGTACCACAAGAATAAATGAGATACTTGGGAGAAAGCATAATAGAGTGGCAGGCACATAGTAGACACGCACCAAAAAATTGCTCCTTCTGCCTTTGTGTGACCCTGTGTCTGTCACTAACCCCAGCTAGGTCATCCAGTGAAAGAGTAGCATGGTACCTACCTCATAGAGTTGCTACGAGGATTAAATAATGTTTCTGAAAGCACTTAGCACAGGGCCTTGCACATGGTAAATGGCCAATCCATTTTAAAT
Organism: Indri indri; assembly: GCA_004363605.1. Taxonomy (NCBI): domain Eukaryota; kingdom Metazoa; phylum Chordata; class Mammalia; order Primates; family Indriidae; genus Indri; species Indri indri. The sequence goes on along the minus strand of RJWJ010017569.1, from coordinate 11,865 downwards.
TTTTGTCTTCCTTTTCCTGCAAATAAAAAAACAGTATAACAGCAGCTTCTGTGATATAATTTCAAAACCCTCGGCAATCCCTCCATCCCTACCCCCGACTCAGGTTACATCCCTCACGTGGGGATATAACCACTCCCTTCTCCCATTCCTTTGAAGGGCTAGAGCTTTTGTTCCTTAATGGAGAATTACAACTCATCCTGGAGGAAGACACCAAATGGCTGAAAATCACCCTAAGACACCAATGACTGACAATAGACCCTTGCTGAGAGAAAAAGATTTTATTGGGAGAGGGAGGAGGGGGTGGGAGACGGGGGTCAGAGGAAAGGCACTCGGAGGTGAGAGAGAAGACAAAGGCCTCCAGAAGGAACGTCTGGACACAAGGTCATAAAAAAGACACATAGAGCCCCATATAGCCCTGTGCATCTGTCCAGACCTGTCGAGGCCAAGAGAGCCCCTCGCAAAAAGAGCCTCTTCCTCAGACAGCCCCTTCCTCAGCCAGACCCTCACAAAGGGAGCCTACCCTCAGCCCCTCCTTCACAGAGCTCATCCTTGAGAGCACAACCACCCCCCTTGGAAGATGTGAAGCCCCCAAGGGTGCAGGAGTCAACAACCCAGAGTGGGGCAAGCATCCTACTAAGGAAAGGAGTTGCAATAGTTGCCATGGTTCACCTCCCAGAGAGAGGATTCCCCAACCTCTCCTGTCCTTAGGACTTCTCCTTGGCCTCAGGACTAGGGAAGAGGATTGTGGGGTTTGTGACTCAGACCAAAAGTGGCCCTCCAGAGTGGGTTTTGGGCTAGACCTCCAGAGTCTCTGAATCTGGCAGCACAGAGGGAGAAGGTGAACTGCAGTGGGAAGCGCTTTAGGTTTAGAGTCAGAAGTTCTGATTTCGAATTTTAGCTTTACGCCTTTCGGGGCTGTGCCCTGCTCGAGTCACATAGTGTGTCAGAGTGAAATGGGGATCATGGCACTACCTGCAGAGCCTGGATCTGCACCCGAGAGCCTCAAAGGGTTGTTATGCAGATTAAATGGGGTGGTCACAGAAAGGTGATTGGCTCACAGAAAGCTAGAAATAAGTGTTTATTAAATCCGATTCGGTGGTCGCTGCTCCACGCCCACCCTCCCAGGTAAGGTGGGGTAGGAGGAAGACAGGCAGCCCAGGAGGCCTCCCCCGGGTTCAGAAACCAACTGCAGAGCTGGCGGGGAGCCTGCCACTCTCCAGACAGGGCCCCCCTGGTCAGACAGCCCAGATGATGTAGTGACTTTATTTGGTGGATAAACATCCAATTCAGCTTGCTGGAGGCCCCCAGCCTCGTAGTACTGTTGACACGAAGCAGATTCCCTTTCTCTAAACCACTGTTTATATTTTAGCCAAGTGTCCTACATAAATCTCTGGCTGCTACAGAAATGACCAAGACCAACTAGAAAAATAGCCTAATAAGGAGCTTAAAGCAAGAGCTGGGGGCATCTCCACAGGAAAGGCTGCCTGGGGGGCACAGACCAACAATCCTGTCCCAATGCTCTCCAAACCGGGGGCCAGTACCGGGTTGGAAGCAGCTTCAGCTGACATAAAGGTTCTTTTAAAGAACACAGTCTCAAGCAGGGGACCAGGCCTATGAAAGAACAGGTTCAGTTCAACTCAGGTTCACAGGACATTCTGAAGTCCCCGTTTCAATGGTTCTAGGAGGTATGTAGACTCGGTTCCAGTTCAGACTTGCTTTCAATTTTTTTTTTTTTTTTTTTTTTGAGAAGGAAAATAGAACACAAACTTTGTAATAGCTTTGTGGCTCCATAAATTAATATTAGGGCTTGGGTCGAGGTCAGCACAGTTGTGTGGTAAATTGTGGTTTGGGGTTCACGGTCTGGCTGAGGTCCCTGAATGGAAGGCCTCAAAGCCCGGAGAGCTGTGGTTTGAAAGGGCAAAGGAGAAACCTTTGCTTGCAGTAGGAGCTAACGGCTGAATCCAGTTCATCTCGACTCAGCAAGGGACAGTTCAAACACCGCTCCCCCAACTATAGCTTTTGGGCGGGGGCCTCTATTTCTTTTCTGCCATAGTTTTGCATGTATCATAAACAGCCTAGTCCAAAGTAGCTGTTATTTTAAACAATAATTAGAAAGCGCGACAGTAATCCCTGGGGAATGGAGGAGGGGAGAGGGTATCTTTATATTTAGATGTTCTGGACTTGATTATAAATCCTAGAGCTTAGCTGCTCCGCGGGAACCTCACTTCCCTAGGCCCCCCTGCCTGCATGATCAACTCACTACTGCCATCTAGTGGGTGTGGAGGCCTTTGATGCCCTAACTCCTAAGGTCTGGATTTGGGGCATTGATCTTAAAAGAAGCTGTGCTTAGTTAGGGTAGCAGATCTTAGGATGGCCTGTAGGTGGGATTATAGATCAATCACCCTGGGATATCCCTATACGCAATTTCTCTTCTTTGACATAGATTAAAAGAGAAAAAGGGAAAAATCGAAAATTCAGTGCCTATGGGCCATCAATGTTCTGGAGTTTATTTGGCAATGGAAACTGCCAGTCTGAGCCTTCCCAAGGCTGAGTGTGAAGGCTGTGGATGACAGCCTCCCTGCTCTGTGCCAGGTTGTCCCTGCAGGCTGCTGCTGGGGCCAGACTGGACCTCGCTGTGGCTGGGGTGAAGGGAAGAAGCCCTCAGCTTGTGAACAGAAATCCCAGCCCCTGCAGCCATTCTGGGATAGGGCTCTGCCCTGCTGTCCAGGTAGCCCCCAGGCTATGGGGATGAAATGTTCTTTCCCAGAAAGGGAAGAAAAAAGGGGCCTGGCCCAGACCCCAGGACCTCACCTTTAGCAGAGCTTCTGCTTACCTGGAGTGCTTGTTCCCAGGACATGCACATACTCGTACATATTCAGGGGCAGAACACAGCAAAGAATTGCTGATCTGGAGTTTTCAGGGAGCTTAAAAAGCAAATCAGATGAACTACATGAAGAATCAGCAAATGTGCCTAAGTAAGTCTTTAAGATGCCTGGGAAACTCGGTATGACCCAAAATACTTGAATCAACAACCACAGAAGAACACAAACCAAATCTACACAAAATATTTGAATAAAGTCTGCAAATATCTCTTTTTTAGTTATTGTAGCTTCATTTTCTCTCAGATTACAACCCAATCCCTTCCCCCTGCCCAGTGAGGCTATGAGGTTTCTGTCCAAGCCTGGAAATGGACCCAAATCACTCCTCTCTCCCCCAGCTACCCCAGGCTTCAGTTTTGATTACTCCTCAGATCTTTTCCAGCTGAATTTGAATTCTTCAAGTTTAAATTTTTCTTTGCAAGATTTACTCGGGTTTTGGCTGACATGTTAAAGGTCTGGGCAGACTGAATGCAGGATCTTTTACCATTACCTGGAGTGTCTCCCAAGAAGCATTTCATCCAGAAAAGGAGACTGTTTGGGCTTGAATATGAACTTGAGCAACCATCAGGAGAGGTGTGTTAAAACTATTTTTGTGCAGTGGACCTAATGATAAGACAGCCTACCTAGGTTCCAGCCTGCTGCTAACACCTTGCGTGACCTTGGCAAGTCATTCGTTCACTCAGACTTTGCTTTCCATATCTTAAAAAAAAAAAAATTTTAAAAAGAATGAAAATAATAACCCCCATCCTACCTCCCTCTCAGGGTTGTTGGGAGAAAAAAACCAAAAAGCACAAACAGATGTGAGAAGTGTGTCCTTAAAAGGTTCAACAAGAATTTAAAATACCATTGTTCTGTTTAGGTTTGGTTAAATCTATTTAATATTGTAAATCTCTTCCAGATGACACCCATCAAAAAACAGCCCAACAGTCCATGTCCGAAAGACCATGGGTGGGGGAGGGGGGGTGGAGCCAGGCCAAGCCTGAGATAAGTCAGTTCCTCTAACAACAGGGAATCTCTGGCCCTTCCTTGGGCCTGTTCCTTCCAGTCCTTGGAGGCTTGTTGGCTGGACCTGGAAGTAGGAGGGGGAGACAGAAGATGATCTGGAAGCCACTGGCCTGTTGCCTTTAGTGGATGGTAACGAGGAGGGTGGAACCTCACGTTTTCACCTGGAAGACCTGATGCTGTTTCCCTCCTCCACTGAGAACCTCTCCACGAAAGAGCAGAGGACCTGAAAACTGGGAGATGTGATTCATAATTGTCAATAACATTTGTGTCATTTTGATGCTCTAACTCTATTACGTTAATTGCTTTCCTCTCTACACTTTATTTTAAGGTGAACAGTAATTGATTCCCAACTGTAATCACAATTATGGTGAGTTATCCTGATTAATGGAAGATGTGATTAATAGGTAGGAAGGTGCAACTGCTTCTCCTTCCCAGGGAAGAGATGACATATGCTATTATGGCTCTGCTGTAGGCTGCATTTTCCCCACGAACTCGGAGCTAATGCACAGCTATCGATCACCACATCCCATTGTTCTCCCCAGTTGACTAGACACAGCTCCCGTTCGGCCTGGCCTGTCTCTCCTTGCTCACTGACTCTTCGTGCTTCCTCAGGGAATGCTCCCATTCCAGTCCCCCAGTGCTGCAGAGAGAAAAGAGCCATGCTAGCATGGAAGTGTTCGATTCTGAAATCGGAATCATGAATTCTGGTGCACTTAAGATGGGCAAAGTTATAAGTAAGTATCAGGGCCAGACCCAGAAAGGACATGGAAGTAGGCAGAGGAGAAGAATGGTTATTCATCTGTCAACTCTGATGCCCAGCATCGTACCTGGCACATGCTGGCTGTACACCATGTGGTGTTTGACAAGGGGAATGGGTCGATGAAGCTTCCCTTCCCTTCCTAGGCCCTTTTACTATCCAAGCTCCCTGGACTCCTCTCTGCCAGCCCACCCAGCCTTGTCCCCCTGAAGAGGATTCCCCTGCCTACATCTCTCCTTACATCCTAGCTGACCTGCCCTGTGTCCTCCTCTATTACTGTGTTGCTTAGAGGCAGGGTAGCTCGGCCGATGGACCAAGAGCTAATGATAAGATAACTAAGTCTCCCCAGTTACCTTGTAATGGGGACCTTGCACACACCTCTTTATGACTCCCTTACCCTTTGGTCACATTGCCTTCCCAGCCTCATCTCCAGGCAGCCTCCCCTCCTGCCTACCCCTCTCCCTCCTCACACACCAGTCACAGATGTCCTGTAATTTAGTCACCTGTTGGCCCAGTGGCGTCTTCTGCATAGGAGACGCTTCAGGCTGCAGGGAAGAAGAACAAGGAGACTTGCTTCGGAGCTGCCACACATGACAAACACAGAGGTTTTCCTTACAGCATTTGTTTATTTAGGGTGGCTGAGGGCCTCTTATGGAGAATTTTTGTAGGGTGCTAATATGTGCAGTCCCCGGCTATCGGCTACTGATATTGTCCTAAATTCATATTTATGTTTGCTTTCCAGGGGCAGGAACGGCCTTGCCACTGTCATCTGTCTGGTCAGATTCTATTCATCCCCCAGGCTTCAGCGTAAATGTAAGATCTTTCCAATCTGGGTTCCCTCTTGGCCAGGCAGAATGCACGTCCCTCCCTGGGTGTGGGAGGCAGCCTTGCCACACCTCTATGCAACTCTTCGCCACTCAGCAGCATCACGACCTTGCGACCCAGATGTCTGCTGTGCCTCTTCTGTGTCAGACACGTCTGGGCCCCTGTAGATCTTAAAGCAGTTTGTACCCACCCAAAGCCAGCCAGGAGAGGGGCGAGAGGGGACTGAAGTCCAGCCGTCACTCTGCTTGCCTACCTGTGCTCTGGCTCGAGGCTAAACCCACCTGCACAAAGGAGCCTTTTTCTTCCCAGGAAGGCTCTGCCCTTAGCTGACCACACGGTGCACTGGTTGAGTCAGTCCAGGGGCATGTTGTTTCCTACAGAGCCCAAAGACAGTGATGTATGCTCAGAGCAGCTCTGCTCTGATTCTGTGGGCATGATTCTGTTGGCACAACCTTTGGGCATGACCTCAGCTCCTTTGCTTTGTCGTAAGTAATCAGTCACATTCAGATTTGTGACTTTTTTGTAGACTTTACTGAAAATCTCACAAGGCAGAAGATGGAGAGTTTTGCATCCCTGTAGCACACAACCTCACTAATCCACCTGGCCCGTTTTTGTGTCCTCCGGGTCCACTCCCACAAGGAGCACAATCAGGTCCTCTCTTCCTGGCCCAACCCCTTGCAGCAACACCTTCGGGCACCCGTCCCACACCTTCCTCCTGATCTCTGCACCATCTTATGACCCAAGCCCACCTCATCTTCTACCTCAAACTTGCAAACTCTCTTCCCGCCAACTCAGCAGACAAGCTCCAGCTACCAGGACACCCTGTTTCCCCATTTTACTATTTCCTCCCATGCCCCATCCCCAGACTAATAATCAAACATTTAAAAAATACCTTTAAGTTATAATTTATGAGTTAATCTACCAATTAAAATGTGGGTTTCCTGAGGGCATGGATAGCGCATTACTCACCTTTTCCTGCCTGGTCTGACTTAGATTCAGACTCCAGCTCCTTCAAATACTAGCTGTGTGACCTTGGACAAGTTGCTTAACTTTTCTGAGCCTCTGTTTCCTCATCGTAAAATAAAGGCAATAATCATGCCTATCTTAGAGAGTTATTGTGAGGATTGAATGAGATGATGCACATAAAAGGCTTGGCATATAAGTGTTTGATAGGTATTATTATCAGTGTATTGCTAGGTATTATTAGTTATTATTGTTATTAGGTATTAGCAGAATGGTTACTGAACAGAACTATACTCCCCCATCACATACCTGGCAGTTGCCATCGTGCATGAGGCAACATTAAGTCCATCTCTATCTTCCAACCACAATCACCATCAATGGTACTCAAATGCCTTCTCTCCAAAAATCATACCAGATACACACTTGTACATGAGACATAGAAAGTGCTTTGTCCAAATCATGAGGCCGTATCTTGCCCACATGTGTCAGTTTGGTCCCAGGATGATACATTTTGAGGATCTGTGGTTGCCGGGTCTTTCTTCAGCATCAGGGCCTGCTGCTCTTAATTGGTTTGGTTTCCAAATAGCTCAGCCCTCCCAGGCAGAGGAAGCTGTAGGCTGGTCCTGATGGGCAGTGAATAGATGCATGTGGACATGCGTATATGTAAATATTTAACCACCTCAGAAGAGCTGAGAGTCGTAGCTGTGGACCTGTGCTCAAAAGATTATGTTACAAGTCAGGGCCTTCAGCAACAGCCTTGCTCTGAAGCTGCCATGGAAACAACAGTCACATTTTCCATTTGGTTCAGTTCAACAGATTTTTATTCAGCACCTGCTAAGCACCCAGCACTGTGGTAGACAGTCTAAGGATTACAAAAGGTGTGCCCTGTATTGCAACAATAATGTTGCATAACAAAAATCTCACAACACTTTAAATTTCTTTCTCAGGCATCTGGGGTCAGCTAGGGTCAGGTGGTCTCATCCGGGCTTGGATGCAGATCAGCACACCAGCTGGTGACTATGCTTTGTGTGTTTCTCATCCTCTGTGGGCCCATCAGCTACTCCAGGAATGTTCTTCTCATGGTCACGGCAGAGGAAAAAAGCCCAAGTCCAACCATGCAAACCTCTGCTTTGTCATCTCAATAATATTCCATTGGCCAAATCAATCACTTGTTTGAGCTCCACGTTAAAGGGCAGGAACGTGTACTCCACTTACTATGAGGCCAAAGCAAGCACACAGCCAGGCCCAATGTGTACGGAGTAGGGGAATATATCGTCACCAATGAGGTGGTGGAGAGAGAATAGTTCTGCATTGAATCCACTCTACCGCATGCCCCAATTATGATTCAGTATTAAAAAAAGCTTCATCTGAACCCCAGAAGCGAGTTCAGGCTTTTCCAAAAAGAACAGGAGATTGTTTAATACGAGTGCGATTTTCGTTGTTATTGCTTCCTTCTGTTGAGTTACATCTTGAGCAAACAGAACAAGGAAGAAGCAGTTCTAGTACTCAGAGGTGTTTTCATTCATTCTCTGGACCTCTAGGGGTACAGCAACAGCAACACTTGGGTTACACCTTCAAGTGCTCAGGCAGTGAGGTGCTGTTTGAAGCTTCAATTTCTCTTAGCAAGTGTTTGTTTTATCCTTTCCAATTTAGAGATAATTCTCTTTGATAGACTTAATGAAGGGTTTCTGGCCTGGGGTTTCTGAAAGCATAAGCCGACTGCTGTATGTAGGGTCCACAGGTTCATTGCGTTGTCAAAGAGGCCAGTAACTGAAACAGGGAAATTCTATTCTGGTGTTCCACAATAAGAGTAAACGGGAACTCCAGACACAAAAGCTCAGTGTTGAATCTCAGTAAAAGTCCACACTAGATCATTAAGGGGATGGTTTCTGAATCCTTATAAACTACTGATCCCATTCTCTATGGCTACATTGCATTCAAAATATCCAAAGCATATTAACTTATTTTCTTTTGGGAAGTCTGTAGATTTCCGTAAGAAATTTGGCACTGACTCCTACAGTACTCTTATAGCTGAGTTAAAAATATGGGCAATATAGTAATAGGGTTGGTTTAAGTCTTAGTTATTTAGAGTGCTATTTAGAAAATGTTGGTGGAGGTCACCCTGAAGGCCTGCCTCTGGCACTGTGCCCCAGGACTCTGTCCTTGGTCCTCCCTGTCCAACAGTTTTATCCATTACTCGAATGAAAGAAGAATCAGAAAGCATGCTAATCAAGTTTGCAGGTGACACGATGCTGGAGAGTCCACTAAAACAACACACGCCAATACCACACTCAGAGTAATCGGCTAGAAGTGGCAGATTTAATTTTACAATCACAAAACCCCAAATTTAGGCCCTGAAGCAGTGCAGGTTATGAAAGTCCTCTGCCTTGACAACAGTTTAAGCAGAAAACATCTGGGAATTTCAGAAGGGCCACAAGCCCAAACTGAATCAAAACGGTTATACAACTGCTCAGAGAGCTGATGAAATCTCAGAGGCTACGTTCATGGAATTATGTCCCCGTTGGAGAAAGCCATAGTCCCACTGGACACAATGTGTTTCAGGCACTTTGGTCACCCTAGCAATAACTAAGAACGATTTGATTTTCTGGCCAGCTGGAAAGACATCCTCCTCTTCTGTCATTTTTGTCTGATTTGTCTTTCTGAAATTCTACCTTTAGGCATAGAAGGTATAACTTTGGATTTAGCAAATAAGCATTTCATGCAGTCAATAGATATTTATTTAGCACCTATCCTATGCCAGGCACTGTATTGAACACCTCTTCTAATGCTGGGGGTTGGGTGGGAACCAAGATAAATACCAGGAGCCTATAGTAATGGGGGAAAGGCACAAACACACACACACATATTACAATGTGATATTTCTAGAACGATGGTGTTTGCAAAGTGCTGTGTAAACATAGCTTCCCCCAGGCAAGAAGTATATTCTTGGGTCTCAGAAGCAGCCTGGTCTTTTAGATGGAACCAGCACTGAAGTCATTTCATTCCCAGGGCCAAGCACAGAGCCTGGTGCATCACAGATATTTAATAAGTAATTGATGAATGGAGGGATGGAAAAAAACACCGCCCGACAGATCTGAGATCAAGGCCCAGCTCTGCCACTTCCTGGCGGTGAGACCATGGGCAAGTTGAATTAACTCATTGAGCCTCAGTTTCCTCATAAATAAAACAGGGATATTGGTCCTCATCTCACAGGGTTGTTTTGCAGATTTAATGAAATGAAATGGGCTCCAGCAGACACAAAATGCCCATTGAGGTGCCTGCTTCCTGGTAAGAATAAACCAGTACTCATTGTTCCTCCAAATCACATGCCACCAAGAACATATTTGGATTATCCTGGGCATCATGTTTTAAGATGGGCATTTACAAATTAGAGTCTATTCAGAGAAAAGACCAAAATAGAGAGAGGTTTAGGAAGCAGGAAAGGTTGAGGGGCTAAGAAGGTGGAGACAATTTAAGGGTTTTCCTGGGCCTCCCATAAAGCCCCAGAAGGTAGCACCAAAGAGGGGTAGAATTTGAGTCCAATTCCAGCTCTGGTGTGGAGGAACATTCTGACAATCAGCTGCCAAGAATAAAATGAGCTGCCTTGTCAAGCAGGGTGTGCCTCATTCCTGGGATTTTTAATGCAGAATCAGAATTTTTAATGCAGGATCATCTTCCAGGAAAGTTCATACCATCACTTATTTATTCAACAGACCATTTATTGAGTAGCTACTATATGCTCTCATCTTGTTCTAGAGAGCTTTGGACTAAAACGGGGATAAAAAAGACATAGCCACTGATCTAGAGCACTCACAAAAGCAAACGGTTTTTTGCGTAATGCTACAAGCTGCTGTGGGAACACAGAGGATTTTGCAGAAGGGATTTTGCATTTGGATGAGAGGCGGCAGGGGATGATCTCTCGGGTCTCTTGGCTCCTATCGTTTTATGATTCCGTGTAAGTCATAATCTCTTTCTGCAAAGAATTTACTCATATAATCCAAAGCTTTTCCTTGGAATTAAACCTCGGAGAGCCCCGCTCCTGAGGCTTGAATGGTAAGACTCCAACGAACCAATAATAACAATGCCTTATATCAGTAAAGCACTTTCCCCTCAATCTGGTGGAAGAATTTTACATCTATTATGACACTTGACCCTCACATCTAACCTACCTGTAAGACCAAGTTTAAATAGCTAAGGAAGTGGAGAAACAGAAACAACATATGAGACTCTCCTAAAGTCACCCAATCATGTGCAGTCAGGCTGGGTAGAACTCAGGTCTCCTAAGTCTCATTTAGGTTCTTGCCGATAGCCCATAATGTATTTAGCTTTCTCCTTTGGTGGATTTTGTCTCGGAAAATGTCTCTGTCCCTCTGCCTCCTCCCCTCCCCCCACTCCGTTATTGCAAGCACAGGATCTGGCAGATGAATGACCTGGCTCATCTCCCAAGTTTCCCTCTGAAATGTAGAACCCGACATCCTTTACATTTGGAATTCCAGACACAGTCACTGCTGTGTCAGAAAAATATTAACTGTTTCAGCTGTGGACCTTGCCACCGGCCCAGGAGAATGATAACCACAGTCAGAGAAGGAAAGAGGCTCACCGCCTTTGTTCAGCCGTAAGGGAAGATGCATGACCTAGTTTGGGTGGTGATGCTGGTTTTTAAAAATAAAATATAGAGCTTCAGATGCCTGTGCTAAGAGCATTAGTTCCTTGGGGAAACAGCCCTCTCCGAGAGACCAATAAATGTGTGCTCTGGCTTATTTATTTGGCTTTCATTTGAGGTTGAAGTGGCGACCAGTGGGCAGGTCCCGAGGCCAGCGCTTCTGCAAATGTCGGGCCATTTGGAATGCTGGCGGTTCCGTTGTTATGTTTTATCCCTCTGAGTGAATCACTCTGACAGCCTGACGAGGCTGCTGAGAGACAGAGTGAGGCACCTGTTTCAACAGTTGTCCCATCAGACTGAGTAGCCTCCTGCCTCTCCACGAGCAGGGGTCAGGGCAGGGGGGAGACAGAAAAAGGATATGGGGCTGAGTAGAAAGCTGCACTTGTCACCTGAGGATGTCCCAGGGCCAAATGCCCCGTAGTTGTCTCCTAAGGTATCCCAAGCTGCTCCTCAGGCTGGTTTAGAATTCTCGGCCTGGATCAATCGGATGATTTATGTGATTTGCTTCCAGGAACACCAGAGGCAAAAATACAGCAAAATTTCTAGACTTTCATCCATGAAAGATTGAGCTTTGAAAGGAATACCCTAAAAGGCATTTCATATTTTTGGCAATGGCAATATCATTGGAAGATGATTCACACCTACGCACACCCACACACACACACACACACACACACATTCATGCACCATCACCTCCTAATCCCCTTATCCTGCTTTATTTTCTCTCCATAGCACTTAACATTTTTTGAGTCACTTATTTGTTTACCTGTCTC
>RJWJ010017568.1:0-32773 GCA_004363605.1 Indri indri | reverse complement strand
TGGTCAGAGCCTGTGATTCCAGCCACCTGCACCAACTCAAGCCTCCCTTTGCCTAGAGTAGGGGTGTCAACTTTCAGTCCATGAACTGTTAGGATTTTGGCACAATTTTGTGAGTGTGAGGAGTTTTCTAGAGAGAAAACTGATGAGATTGTCAAACAGTTCCAGGACCCAAAAGAGGTGCTGAGCCCCTGTCCTGTTGACTTAGAGGGGTCTTACCCACTGCAGCGCACCGGAATTGAGAGTAGCTTGTCGGCTCTCAGGAATTACCCAAAGGCAGAAAAGCTGATCGTTTTGCGGAGCAAGAGGAGCTATTCAGGCATAAACTCCCAGAGTAGGCGAGAGGAGCCGGCACCCAGTGCCCATGTGGCGGCTTTGGCCTCCGAGGACCAATGTAAAGGAGCAGGAGAGAAACAGCCCATGGAACCAAGGGGCGGGGCTGGGACAGGGCCACCGAGGAGGAAAGGCAGGGCGTGACCTTCCCTGCTCCGTGAGAACTCCGGAGCTCTGGCTGTTGCTCACCACCAAGCTCGAGGCACAAATCACCCCCCAGAGGAGAGGGCAGGGATCACCGTGCTCTCTTTAGCTTTTGAGTTGCTGTTAAGTCCATGAAGAAAAGGGCAGGCTCTGCTGCTCCCAGTGTAGCCTGTGGCCCGGCTGCTAGAGAACTGCTTGTTACCCGCTGGCGACGACGTAAAGAATTTAGAAAAGCATGCGTACAACCCTGGTACCTCAGCCACAGCATGACACGTGCTGGTTCAGCCGGCTTTTTTGTTAGGACACTTCCTTGGTGAAGGAGCCACTGTGTTCCTTCACGTCCTGGGCCTGCTCTTTAGCGTGTCTCTCAGGTTGGGCATCACTGGTCTAGACCTCAGAGGCTGCCCACCTGTCCTCCGTGCTGCCAGCCAGGAATCATGCATGCAGGAGAAGAAATGCTAAAAGGTATAAGCCGTGGTATTTTTTAAGTAAACTTTCCCATTACACTTTTATGCACAGATCTCCCAGTTGGGTGCAGGCTAACTCCTTTCGTCGGCTGTTAGACTGCTGAGAGAAGAGGGTCTGGGAGTGAGGCAGTCAGTGGGGGTGAGATGTGAGAGGGGCACTGTGCTTGCCAGGTCGGGGGAGAGGTTAAGGATCGGGGGAGAGGGTAAGTATCGGTCAGAGAGCTGGGTGCAGTGGCGCGTGCCTGTGATCCCAGTGACTTGGGTAGCTGAGGCAGGAGGATCACTTGGACCCAGGAGTTCCAGAGCAGCCAGCAAAACCTTGTCTCTCTCTCTCTCTCTCTCTCTTTTTTTTTTTTTTATGTTTTGGAGATAGGGTCTTGCTCTGTCACACAGGCTAGGGTGCTGCAACGTCATCATAGCTCACTATAACCTCAAACTCCTCCAAGTAGCTGGGACTACAGGAGTGAGCCACTGCGCTTGGCCAACCCTGTCTCTTAAAAAAAAAAAAAAAAAAAAAAAATCAGAAATCACGGCTCTTAGGTAGGGAAATCTTAGATTATTTCAGATGAAATTTGAAAAGCAAGCCATCAGTTAGTGTGATAGCTCCCTCATAAATGCATCTGGAGGGACTGACAGTAACTAGAATAAACATCCCCACTGCAGTTATTAGGACAGTCAACATGTCCACATTTTCTATAGTGTCACAAAAGGCTGTGACTCTAAGTGGCTTCCTCTGGGTCTGCATCTGATCACAAGTTCCTGGGACCTGACACTTCAAAGTACCTTCTGTCCTGGTTTTCTTAATATGGCATTAAATGTACCCAGTTGTAAGCATGCTGGACTTCTTTTTATATAATTCATACCTGAATATTTATTTCTAAAACATGTTCTGGCTTTTGGGGAAGACACAGCTGATTTATAGACAGAGTCATTGATCTTGACAGTCTGCCCCTTGCCTGCAGAAGCCTCCCGGCTCCGTGTGCAGTACTTCCCAGCACCCTGGGAGACGGTGGGCACTAACGTAGCACCTATGATGCTGCCCCAGGGGAAGGTGTAAGGTGTGTGGCTCATATACATGGATTTGTAAGTCACAATTGTGGAGATGTACCTTCAGCGTTGTGGCAAGACACGAGGACCTGAAAAAACAAGCACCGGGCGCAGCCGGGTGACAGCGGGGTGAGTGCAGGGTGGCACAAGCCAGGCCCCGACTGGGTTCTAGGCTCTTCGAGGTTGGGGTTGGTGGGGTGGGGACAGAATAAGCGGCACAGTCCTCGTCCTCGAGGCTGTCGGTGTGGTAGACCTGCAGACGAAGGCCCCACCTTCAGCGGTCAGGGCGTGAGGGAGGTGCAGAGTTAGCTGGTGGAGCAGTCAGGTCCCCTCACAGAGCTAGTGTTTGTCTGACCTTGAAGGAGGGAGTGAGTTTGAGCAGACAGTTGGGGTGGGGCAGTTGGGATTGCAGAGGCATCAGGAGGTGGGGAGGAACCTGGTGGTGGCTTCGAGGGGTGGGAAGGAGTCCTCTGAGCCTGGAGGATGAAGGGGGAAGGGAAGAGAGCAGAAGTTGGGGTGGCAGGAAGAGCCTGTTGGCAATCTGGGGCTTCCCTTAAGGAAGTGGGAGTCCTCGGACATCCTCTTCACTCCTCAGCACTCTTCCCCCACAGAACCTGCGGTGGCCTCCCTCGCTGGGCCCCACCCCCACAGCCACCAGTGAGTCGCTCTGCTCTGGGCTGTGCTGTCTCCCTAGAAGCCTTCACCTGTGTCCACTAGACCGAGAGCTCTTTGAAGATGGGGGCTTGTCTCGGCCATCCCGCCACAGGGCACGGCCTTTGTAATACTTGCTGGGCTGGTGAGGGGGAGGAGGGTTGCTGGCACATTTGAGGAGCACAGAAATGAGAGCGTGTGGAATGCCTGGAGACGGTGCCCTTTACGTGGGAGAGGAGACACGAAGCCAGCGGGAGATTGGAGACTCTAGAAGGAGTGGGAGAACCTTCCTCTTCTGTCAGCTTGCAAGGTTTTGGGGTCGTCACTCTGGGTACGAGGGAAGGGTTACCAAGATGCTTCCCTCGGTCCTGCAGATGTTCTGCGTGGGGTGGTGCTGCTCAGGACCTGGGTCTGTGTGTGCACGTGTGTGTTGCGTGTGTGTGATGTGTGTGCACGCACCCTCTCTCACATGTAAAGGTGTGCAACCTCCCTGCTGTGGCCCTTTCCACCAGTGAACAGTATTGTTGCCTTCTTTGGCCTTCCTGACCCACCTGGTTGCCATGGGTGCTGCAGGGACTCGGATGTGTCCCCATATGGTCCGTGTGATGTTTCCCTCATACATGCTCATAAACATCTGCCCTCGCCTGCTCTGTCCAGGGGTATTTTAGTGACGCCTGGAACACGTTTGACTCCCTCATCGTAATCGGCAGCATTATAGACGTGGCCCTCAGCGAAGCAGACGTGAGTATACACCTGGCGTAGCTGCCGCCTGTGTCCTCTCTCCTCTGTCTGTGCACACTCCGCTCCCTGCCCTGCAGTGGCATCACCTGGACAAGTCACAGATCCCAATCACTTGATCTGAAACTAGGATTTCCTAATGAGAGCTGTGGGAAAGACACCTTTTAGGGCAGAGCCTTACACCAAGGTCTTTGTAGACACCAATCACCTCTTAGAGGACAGGCTTCTTCCCGGCATTTACTCCAGTCACCAGTAGGCGAGGGAGGATAGAGCATCTCTCGTTGTTTTTATTTGCTGTGTCAGAAGCAATACCCAAAGTGACGTATTTATAATGTGTTTATTTTAAGGTGATGTTTCAAGTAGCCAGGTGGCATAATGCTAGAATGTTTCCCTTTTATAACACTGTCCTTTTCTTCTTTTTTCCTGTTGTGCTCCCTGTCCTCTGTGGCTTCTGAATGCTTGCCCTAACAGCACTATTTCACTGATGCATGGAACACTTTTGATGCCTTAATTGTTGTTGGTAGCGTCGTTGATATTGCTATAACTGAAGTGAATGTAAGTAGCAAACTTTGTGTCCTCTAACGTGATCGTTTTCATTCAGTCTGCTGTAGAACAGACTAGAAGCACTGCCCTGAATCTCCACACACACTAGAAATCTAGGCACAGATTTTTTTTGTGTGTGAAAGACTGAGGATAATTTGTATCCCTTCCGTCACCTCACCTCCGTCCCCTTCCCTGAAAGACAGTGGGGACGTAAGTGTGGAATTGCCATTTTGGAACTAAAACAATTTTTTGGAAGATCTTATTAAAGTTTCGAGGGCTGGGAGTTAATGGGGAGAGTATGTGAATGTTGTCCCCCACCAGCTGTGTGACCGTGGCGGGTGGCAGACTGCTCTGCCTCAGCCTTCCCAGCCGTGGACAGAGTTAATGGGGTGTGCCCTCGTGCCCACAAAGGTTCTGTGAAGGCTCAGGAGGGAGACCCTGCAGCTGTGTTCTGAGCACGTGGCGGCAGCTGCTGGTGCCCTCACCTGTCCCCTTTGTCTGCCCTGAGTCTCAGGTGACACTGGTGAACACCCACACTCTAGCTCCCCAAGGGGTGATGCCGACAGCAGGCTGCCCAGGACAGGGAGGAGGGCCTCGTGCATATCAGGGAGCAGCTGCCACTACTGCTTTGTTCAGTTGCATCATTTGATGGGGGACCAAGTGCAGTAGCAGCGTGGTAGGCAGAGCGACCCCCTCAAGAAGCATCCTGAGAACCCCCCTTCCAAAATTAAGAAAGGGGGCACCACCTCCTGCCCGGCTCCCTTGTGTGTGACCCATTCTAGATGGGAGGCCTGGGCAAGCAGAAAGGGCCCTGCCCACCTGGTCTGTCCCCAGCCTGTCAGCAAGTCTTAGTGGGTATCCAGTGCACATGCCCAGTTTGTGTAGAGCCCTTTGAGAAGATGAGTGGGGTGTGGAAGGGACTCTTGTGCAGTGTTGGCCTCTGCTCCATGATGCCAGCCTGGCCTGCCCCTGCCCCCAGCACCCCGCCTGGCCAGCATCTGCAGGTCCGTTCTGGTGCCCAGACAGCCTGTCTCACATGAGGACCGTGAAATCCCTTTGTGCCACCTGTCTGGGGCCAAAGCGATTCCGGAGTGTGAATATGAGATAGCCACCGGCCTGGCAACCGTGGCAGTTCAGCCCTGGTTCAAAACTGACTTGTCGGGCCCCGGCCTCAGTTTCCTCATGGGTCAAATGGGGTGAATAATATCTGCCCCCTGCCTTACAGGTATGTTATGGTGGTAAAACGATCTGAATATCTGAAAATACTTGATAAAAAACCCAAAGTGTTGGCGAGATAGAAGGGTATTATTGTGAGCTTTTCCCTGTAATAAGTGAAACGGACTGTAAGATATTACCATCTCCATGAGTGTGTGATTTAAGCCTCATCACACCCAAGTTTTGTGCCGTGACAAGATACTAAAATGTATTTTACAAGATGTAGGTACACATGTCCCCCAACCTCTTGAAGCCCAGATATCTGCAAATTCTACTTTATGTGAAATGTTCCATAAGTCAGCTATAAAATTGCCATTCATGATATGTAAATGATGCTCGGTTATAAAATAATCTGGTGCTAATGGGAGAACAGCAGGTTCCTAACTGGGCTCTCTCCTGAGTTTATGGCCAGACATCTGCCTGCTTAATCATCTCACAACATAAAGTGCTCACAACCTACACTGAGGTATAGTTTCACGAAGATTCTGGAACAGACCCTTACATAAGTCAGAGGCAGGCTATAAAGGAAGTGAAAATACAATGAACTGTCAGCTCAGCAGGTCTCCCTGGAGCGCTGGGTACTTAAAGTGCTGTGCAGGTGGTGGTGGAAGTGCTTCGTGTCTGGGTACCAGGATGTGGCCAAGACTTGTCCACCAAGTGACACCCACCTGCTCGTCAGCACCCCAGGGTTGCCCTGCTTCACTCTGCATCAGTCAGGAAAGGGGCAGGTCTGCGCTAAAGTTTCTAGTTAGCATTTGACATGGAGTATCTCTACAGGGCAGGCTTTTGTGCAATTAGACTTGCAAAGCCACACTGGCGAGCGTTCCCATGCTGTGCTTTCAGTCAGGGACCTTTTCCCTGGTCAGCTGTAGCCTGAGACCAAACATTCCTCAGCCATGGCAATGCCAGGTCCCCGCCCTGGGCCATCAGATACCACCTTGGGGAGACCCGCTTCTCCACGGGGCCTTGGCACAGGGAAGGTTCAAAGCCCTCTTCTCATTTAGTCCACCTTTCGGCACATGTGTCCTGGGCATCTACCATTCTTAGGCTCTGGGGAGACACAAGATAAAAGACTGGGTATCCTTAATCGCTGGCATAAACCTATACAAGTGGAACTGTTGGTTCCCATACCCCCCACACACCTAGCTCCCCAGGGGAGTAGTGCACGTCACATCCTCGCTGGCCTTGTCCCCAGAGCTCCAGGGTCAGCTGAGCATGAACACCCTTGGTTCATTGTTGGCTGGTTTTAGCTGCCATAAGTTATTTTTTGCAATGTTTAACCTGCTGTCCTCTCTCCCCCAAACTCTGTTGATCTTTCTTTTCTGTTGCCTAATTGATTTTCATATTGGTTTTATTTTTAGAAAATTGTAACGGCAAGTATATATAAGCATATATACGGTGAAGTCGTTGTTAAAGCAAAGCACTTTTAAAGACTGTGTGCTTGGTTTTGGCCTCCCCACCTTTGGTTTTCACTGCGTTTCTCAGGACATGCTAAGGACCAGTCGTGGTCATCTAAATTGTTCCCCATCCCATATGTCATCGTCTCCAGCCTGGGGCCTGAGCTGGGCTGTCTTGGTCAGTCACACTTGGCTCTGTGACTTGACTTGCCAATGTGATCTTCCAGAATTAATTGTCTGGCCTGGAAATGAGAAATCAAGCTCATGTTTATATTCTTGGCAAGAACATTTTAGATGGCCCTTTGCACTGTCCTGATTTGCATGCTCACCAGCCCGCTGCATCCTGCTGTCCCCTTCCCGTGTCCCACCATGCTCTGCTCCTGGATTGGTAGCTCTTGTGGGCTTGTCTTCACATTTGGTCGTAACATCACCAAGCTGCTAAAATGTGAGATGACAACTGGTGGGCTCACTCCCGCTCCCCATCGATGCCTGTTTGTTCCTCAAATGGTGAAATGGTCCAGCAACACGTTTTCCCCAAACCAGGGATGGCTGTTGCTGACGTTTAGTCTTTTCCCATTGTCATTATTGCCTGAGAGGCAAAACACTTGTTTAGAAACCATGTCTGCCTTGTTATTACTTACCAAAGAGCATGTAAAAAGTCAGCAGGGAGCTCACTCCCAAACACCCAAGAATTGTCCCTGCCTTGTCAGGTACCCACTTTGGACCAGGTGGCCAACAGCTGCACTCAGCTTCTTGTTCCGAACCCACGGTAAGGTTGTTCAGCGCTCTCCCTGCTATGCTAACCTTTTTCTAGGAACCAGGTCACAGTGGTTGTGGACACAGACCCCAGTAACCCCAGATAAAGAAGTGCCCCCCCGAGGTCTTACATGTCAGGTCAGAAATAGTTGGGGGGGGCCCCCAAAAGACTGCGTTCTCTAGGATGCCTTGTATTAACTGACCCAACTCTTCTGGGATGCCAGTTTGCTTCCTGTCTGAACTGGAAATCCACATCCTAGATGGAAATTAATACAGAAAATATGACTGATTCCATTGGTTCTATTTGGGAAAGCCAGGGTTGTTTTGGCTTCCACAGTTGTAGAGGGCTGGCCCAGAGCCTGTGTCTCGAGAGCCTGCCGGGGAGCCCTGTGGGCAGAGGCTGGAGAGAACACCAGGGGAGCTGCAGGAATGTGAGGAACTTTCTGGAGCATGACATATAGTTCAGCCTCCTGAGGCCACTCGTACTGTCACCCTGTAGGGTTCGGAGCTGAGGAATGTGACCTCTCAGGGTTGAAAGGGGCTACTCAGTTTGTCCAGCCCGAGCCCTCAGGTGACACTGGAATTCCCCCTGGTGAAAACTGATGACCAGCCCCCCAAAGTCACCTTTGGAAAGCTACCTCCTTCCCCAATCCCATGTCCTCTAGGGGCGTCCTGTGGGTGCTCCTAGGAGCCGAGCACACTGTCGGCTCACTCATGTTCCATCTCCACCCCCGACCAGCTCCCTTCCCGTCCAAGCCTCCTCCGTCCCTTGTGAGGAAGGCGGGGCTGGAGTCTAACCTGTGTGTCCAAGCGCTGAACCCTCACCAACTCCAAAAGAACCCCCGGCTCAGCTATAGCAGTCTGAGTGGCCTTTTCTAGTGGCCTCCCCCCATGTGGTCACCCCCAACCTACAGGGATTTAGCTGGTGTGGGCAACCAGCTGAACACCCTGGCCCAGGACTGACACTCTCGGTGCTGACAGCACGTCACAATCACCTGGGAGCTTTTGAAATTCCCAGTGTGCAGGCACACCCTGGATGAATTGGATAAGAATCTGACCAGATTTTGTTAAAGATCCCCTGGCCATTTCAGCGTGTGGGCCAGGATGAGAGCTGGCCCGCCCTTTTCATTGGCTTGACATTCATAGTCTGGGCAAAGGCATCCTTGGAATCCTTAAAATTTGTAAGAGATTTTGGCAACTCACGCTGCCCCCCAGTGCTGCCAGGTGCATCCTCCCCGGAAGCAGTCCTCCCGGCCCAGTGGCGTGTGGCGGGCCCGGGCATGCCGCAGGCACACTGTGGATACATGTAGCTTGGTGTGCTGTGTGCTCTTTCCTTCCTTCCGTGCACGCTGTGCTGTCTCGTCCCTCCATAAATGCTGTCTCCTCCTCCTCTTTATTTTTTTAAGCAAGAGAATACCCAGGGTTTGAAGTTCATCGTCTGTGATTTGTCATAGGTCAAAGTTATCAGCTGAAGAAGAGACAGACCCTTGAAAGTCAATTCGGCTGCTAACTTCCACTCCCTAAAGAAGGGGGTCCTAACGGTGTGTCCGACTTGGAGTGGGATAGGAAGGGTGTCCACCCCCCGCCCGGCAGGCCTCCTTGTTCTCTTGCAGGTCTAACACACAGGTGTAGGCATTTCAGGAGTCTAACTGCAGGGTGCTTTGACTTGTGCACACTACCGCGTGCACCGCGCATGCGCACACTCAACACGCACGCTCCCGCTGGGTGGGCAGGAGTGAAGCCTCCGCGTGCACAGACTTAGAATGACATGGGGGACAGTGAGAGTGTTGGAAAACTAGTTCCTTCATTTGTTAAAGTCTTAAGTTGAAAAACATCATCCGTCCCTGTAAGGAGATATTATTTCTTTGGAGGTGAGATAATAGAAGAGGAGAATAACAAGACACCCTGGGTGTTGACAGATCCATCGCAGAGCTCCCATTCTGAGCATCCCAGGTGAAGCAAGGACCCCTTTAACTCTGTCAGAGCCTGTTCGCCTTGGGTTCATGGTCACATTGCTGAATTTCAGTTCTCTGATGTGCTCCAACCCCTTATTTTCTATGAATTTTATGGAATTTCTGTTTGGTCTCGGGAGGCAGCCCTTGATGAGAGAGAGGCTTCACACTGAGCCCTTCCTCCTCTGCCTGCCCAGGGGAGGGGGCCATCTGAGAAGCGTGCACGTGTGTCCCTCAGCTTTGCAGACACGCCATACAGGAAGCCCTCTAGTAAGCCCCTAACCAGAGGAGCTTCATTTCTCTCTCTTGGTTCCCGGGTAGATCAGTTGCTGCAGTGGAGTTGACACCATTGAAGGGAAAGGAAAAGCTGGCACATCCTGATTCTGGTTCAGTCAAATTACCGGCATTAATTTAAAGAGCCTCCCGCTGTTGGTTAGAGCTTGCTTGCAACTGCTCTGCATTCTCTCAAACCCTTACCGAACACCCCTTAAGTGCCAGACACCATGCTGGGCCCTGGGGGGAGCAAGGCCAGGTTGCTGCCCTCCTGGGCAGCAGGAGAGCCCCAGTCACGAGCTCTGCAGCAGAGCTGGCCCTCAGAGCAGCTCGGGGAGCTGGTCCTGTGCTGTTTCTTCTGAAGAGTCTGCAGACCCGAGCTTTCTCTAGTCTGAGGGCAGTCTGAGCTGCGGGGCGGGCAGTGAGGCTTCTGCAGGGAAACCGGCCCCTCTCCTCCTCACACAGACTCGGTCTGTCCCACTCCTCAGCAGCCCTGCCAGGGAGGCCATCGTCGGGCTCACACTGCCCAGGCGTTTGGTCCCAGGGGAACAGAGCGTGAGCCAAGGAGGTCTGTGGACTGCAGGCAGGCGCCACTGTTTGCCCCGCTGCTAAAGACATTCCCTTCCTCGGGGCTAGGAGGCCTGCTGCGGGGCAGTTAGTTCCTGAGACCCACAGCCCTAACTAAGCAAAGAGAATAGTCTCCCCACCCCCAGGGGCAGAGGTGCACTCTGTGTTTCTGTCTCTGGGGGCGGCTGAGGTCTCACCGCACTGTCTTCACTGGATGTCTGTCAGCCAGGAACGTCGTGTCCTTGCACGTGAATTAGAAAGTGGTAGTGTGTCTGTGCCCCTGTCAGTGGCTGCCCACCCTCAGGTCCAGTTCCAGGCAGAGCCACTGGTGTTTCCTCAGGGAGGGAGCAGTGTGTCATCCAAGGACATTAACCACACGTTTTTTAAAAGGGGGGACTGCTCTCCTGAACCACTGATTCCTTCCCGGTTCATTAATGCCTTTCAATCTTTGATTTCTTAAAGCCAACTGAAAGTGAAAATGTCCCTGTCCCAACTGCTACACCTGGGGTAAGATCAGTGACTAGTCCCCAGGGGCTGGGCCTTTTCCTTGAGTTGATTTCGGCCATGTCGAGTTTTCCACTGGTTTCCTGTGTTCTCCATGATGTCCTCAGAGCAGTGTCTGGGGTGGTTTGCATCCATCATCAGTGTCCAGTACTCATGGCCAGCCCGGCGTTCTCCTCTAACACAGTAGAACACGTGGACATGCATGTGCTGTGTGTGGACGCAGTTTTTCAAGCTCTGTGTTGTTAGCATGTAATTCTTCCTTCCATATCATGCTTTTTAAGATAAAAAGGCCCTAGAAACACATCTTCAATTCTTACCTCTGTCACCTTTGCATCTGTTGCTGTTTTTCTGAAAGTGTTGCATGTTCTACTTTCCATTGGGTTTGACCTCTCCATGATAACCCTTCAGAACTCTGAAGAAAGCAATAGAATCTCCATCACCTTTTTCCGTCTTTTCCGAGTGATGCGATTGGTGAAGCTTCTCAGCAGGGGGGAAGGCATCCGGACGCTGCTGTGGACCTTCATTAAGTCGTTTCAGGTAAGAGCCATGCCCAGGGCTTCTCTGTTTGTCTTCGAAAACCGTATGTAAGTCAGTGGTTGTCCCCTGTCCCAGAGGACCCAGGCTCCCTCGCCATGACGACTGTGTGGACCTAGGTCAGTAGAGAGCATGGGAAGCTGGAGGGACCCACCTCAGCATTTCTTGATAAGTCGTGTAGGATTACTTACTTAGAGGAGAGGGAAGAGAAAGCAGTGAGGACCCATAGCTGAGAGATCTGCAGCATTTCCAAGACTGGGAGACATGTGGCATCCCTGAGCCCCTCTGTCCTCCCCAGGATGTCCAGTGGTGACAGTCCCAGCAGACTCCCTGGAAGCCCGACAGCCTTTCTCTGGGACGGCTTCTCACGGGCTGCAGCTCGTGTAGATTCAGATCAGACACCCTGCACCTGGGGGCCAGCTCACCATCTCTAGTGTCTGGGTTATCCAGTGCCCGGAAGGATCACAGGGTTCAGGACATTTGTCACCTGTGGTTCTCTAGGCTGGTGCAGCCCAGCTCTAGACTATTCCTGAGTAGAATCAGCTGCTCCTGTACCCACACCAGGTATTCTAGTCTTCTGGACTGAATCCACTGGGGAAGAGGTGAGGGGGGATGCAGGTTCTGGTTAAAAGGTGCACCCATGTGGGGAATTTCTAGATATGCACAAACATGAGAAAGGGAATCCTACATCTTCTTTTTTGAAATTATTTGACTAGTTTTCATTCAAAAGTAATACGGTAACAAATGAAGCTATCCAAAGATGTATAAAGAAAAGTTCAGACTTGCCCCTCACCCACCTCCGGGGTAACAGTAAGCAGTTTCCCACAGTGAGTGGGATTTTAACAAGTAAAGGGCACAAGGGACGGCATGGGGGAGGGGGCAGGTGCGTACACTCAGAGAAGGGAAGTCACAAGCACACGTCCTGCTGTGCAGAAGGGAGGGGGCAGTGGGTGTGGCCCTGGGAGGCAGAGTGGAGCAGGGCCCCAGGCAGACGAGCCTAAGTCTCTATCTAGTAAGGCACAAAATCCTCCACAGTTGTTATTTGTATAAAATACCACCACTTATCAATGAACTGCCATAAAAACAGAATGCATTCAGGTGATGATGTCACCTTTTTAAAGAAATTATTAAACTTTTAAAAAAAGATTTGGTCTACTATAGATAAGAAAGTCATGTCACAGAGCAGAGGTCCATGAAAACTGAGCAACTGCCAGCAAAATTCTAAACATCTGGTGATCTAGGAAGAAAATGCATATAGGTGTGGTGAGGAAAGCCTGAAACTAACCCTGTGGGACTCTGTTAAACAGTCCAGCTGTGGGACGGTGCTACTGCACCAGGCCGGGCTGGCGGTCATAATCCACAGCTGGCACGGGTCCGAAGATGGCGTAGCTGGAAAACCGCTGACTTTCTGATGAGCTCTTTCAGATAGGAGGGAAGGTGGGTGCTTTGAGTGTGTGTGCCTGGAATTAACTAACAATCTGGGTACCCCACACATATGGACATATTTGTCACATGATAGAAAAGCACTTGAGGAACATTAGATGCAAGGACTGGGGGTCTGATCAGTTGCACGTACCTGTATTTGGTATTTCTGAAGACAGCCCAGGCTTGGCAACCACCCAGCCAGCTCTTTTCTTCCCTATCCCAGCCCTCCAACTTTATGGTTCTTTCAAAAGGTGTGCATTTTAAGAAAGGTATTTTACATTCTACAGCAACTGCCAGAAAGTGGTTCTTCCCCTCTGTCCCAGTAATTCCACTCCTCAGACTTCATGCTAAGGAAATACTTCAACAGAAAGCAAGGTGATTGTGCATGAAGATGTTCCTTTTGCAACATTACCTACAATAGACCCCGACCCCAAACATGCCCACAAAAGGAAGTGGAAGCAATCGAAACGTCCAGTGTTTTGGAATGGTTTGATCAATTATAATTTCACAAAGGAATCCAATAGCGAACTTAAGAATTATTATGAGAGGGATATGTCTGTGCTGAAGCTGTTTAGGATGAGGGTGCAGCGTTAGTGACCTTGGAAAGCACACCCTGCCTGCAGCGTCATGACACCAGGCGTGCACGTGGATGGTGCACTCAGGACTGCAGCAGAGTCGGGCTGAGATTTAAAAGTTCTTCCTCCCTGTGAGTGTCCTTTCCCTATTACGTGGACAAGAAAAGAAACGTGTGGCCTTCTGGGTCTGTGTGAGCCGTGGCAAGGACAGGCGGTGGGCACTGAGCCAGGTGCACTTTCTCTCCAGGCGCTCCCGTATGTCGCCCTGCTCATAGCCATGCTGTTCTTCATCTACGCGGTCATCGGCATGCAGGTAAGCTCCAGCCACCTTCCCTCAGGTGCCCTTTTGCCGGGAGCCCCAAATCTGTAGCAAGATGTACCTTGGCCAGCGAAGTAGAAAGACAAGGTCGTGATTTTTTTCAACCAAATGTCTCTGAGAAAGATGTGGCTCCTTAGGACCGAGCTCCCCAGGAAAGAGCTGGTGCCGGGAGAGACCCAGGCTTTGGAGAACCCGGAGAGGTTAGAATGCACAGAGAAAAGCTGTGTTTCTTGGCTCTTTCTGCCCCTCAACCTGAGTCTTGAGAGAATCAATGGGTTGAGAAAACCCACAGTCGATTTTAGCAGCAATAGGCCATAGGAGACCCCCCAGCAGAGGAAACGCCATATGAAAAGAAGTCACAATTATCAATAGGGGTGTTGTATTTTCAGTACTGATGTTACTCAGAAGATATTTAGTGATACAAAAGCCAATTTGTATCCTGACAAATTAGGCTTTATCATAACCAAGTGAGATTCTCACCTGAAACAAAGTACTTCCAGCTGTGGGACCGTTACTGTGCCTCAGTAGCTCACCTTTAAAAACAGGCATGGCCCAGGCTCCCCTGTGACCTTGGCCTGGGGCTGGGGGGCTGCAACCCGCTTCCCAGCTCCTCCTGGCGGTGGGAGCGGGACTGGGCCTCACTGACAGCTGAGCCCTGACACCAGGTGGGCTGTGGGGACAGTGAGAGGGCAGCCTCCAGGAGGAGAGGGAGTTGGGGAGCAGCAGGGAGCAGGTTCCTTGCAGGTCCTCCCCCCGCTCAGATGTCATCTTGCCGATAAAGGAAGAATGTGAGTGAGGAAGAGGTGAAGTGATTCCAGGCGCAGAGAAATGGTGGTGCTTATTTTTTTAACCTGAAGACATAGCAGCATTTGCAGGTCTCTAGGAATCTTACCTGGAGTTACGAGACAAAAGTCAACGTACTCGAGCCCCCGTAATTCAGCAGCCCGTGGGCTGTGTGCTCTGAAGGGTCTTTTATCATGTATGTTCTCATGCAAAAAAGAGACCTCAGAACGGCAAACGGCTTTGCACACACCACCCCAGATTCACCCAGCAGGCATTTGCGGGCATCAGGCGCTTCTAGAATGTCAGTCTGCTTCCTCAGTCCCACAAGTAAAACTGATTACTGCCTTCCCACTGCCCTAAAGGTAAAGCCCACTCGTGCCTGTGGCTTGTAGCCCTGCCATGGGCCCCCACCCTTGTCTGCGGCCTGGTCTTCTCATCTGTCTGCGCATTGCTCTTGTTCTTTTACTCCCCGGGACACCCGTGCTGTGTCTCCCTGCTCCCGTGCAGGCGGCTTTCCCTCTGCCTGGAGCACTCTTCACCCTTCTCATCACCCGACAGACTGCTGCTTATCCTTCAGTTCTGGGCTTAGATGCCCCTTCCCGCAGAGGCCTTCCCTGACCCAGGCCCCCTAGCCTTGGCCAGATGAGCCTGTTCTGTGCTGGACTCTCCCAGCAGCAGCGTCTGGGGTTGTCATTACCTGGTTACCTTTGTGTCTCTCTCCCAGGGTGGGGACTCCTCGAATGTGAGGGCGTGCCTGTCTGGAGCACCCTGTTACCGGGTGCTCTATAACGTTTTTCCTAAATTCTTTTTTTCTCCCCCTAGATGTTTGGGAAAGTTGCCATGAGAGATAACAACCAGATCAACAGGAACAACAACTTCCAGACGTTTCCCCAGGCGGTGCTGCTGCTCTTCAGGTGACTGAGTGCAGCTCCCGGTATTCCGGGGCTGGGGTGTGAGTCCCTCAAGCTTCGGGCTCCAGACGGACAGAGGACTCATGTTATTAACGCAGTATGCCTCTCCTAGTTGATCAGGATGGATTTTTGTTTTTGTTTGTTTTGTATTTTTAGACAGAGGCCCTAGCATTTCAGTCATAGGAGTTTTGCTGGATTGTTACTTAGTAAAACTGCTGTGATCATGCAGATGGTAGCTGGCTGAAAGTTTTAGCCCTCTGGGAGTTAGTAGGGCTACTTAGGCCTCCAGGAAAATTGCAGAATCTATGTTTATGCATGGCAGGGCACACTTACACACAGCCAGGAGAATGGAAATTTAATAGAGACACAGAAGCCTTTTGCACAGCCATTGGGCAGCATCCTAAGGTGTACAATTTCAAACTTTGTGGGATTGTTTTTAACTCTAGTTAATTAACTTTGTAAACAAGCTGCCTCATAGGAAACTTTCTAGAAATCGTGGGAGTATTTCTAACGACACTAGTGACTTATTAACATGTTTTGAAAGTTAGGTGGTTTCCAACTCTTTGCTTTCAACACAATTAAACAGGGATCTAATGAAGTTGTAAATAATTAATAATTATTTAAAAATTGTAACATACGGCCAGGCGCGGTGGCTCATGCCTGTAATCCTACCACTCTGGGAGGCCAAGGCAGGGGGATCGTTTGAGCCCAGGAGTTCGAGACCAGCCTGAGCAAGAGCGAGACCCCGTCTCTACTAAAATTAGAAAGAAATTAATCGGACAACTAAAAATATATAGAAAAAAAAATTAGCTGGGCATGGTGGCACATGCCTGTAGTCCTAGCTACTCGGGAGGCTGAGGCAGAAGGATCGCTTGAGCCCAGGAGTTTGAGGTTGCTATGAGCTAGGCTGACGCCACGGCACTCTAGCCTAGGCTAAAGAGTGAGACTCTGTCTCAAAAAAAAAAAAAAAAAAAAATTGTAACTTAAATGTTTGAAGTAGAGAAGACACAAAAACATCCATTATGCAAAAAGAATTGCTGTGGTTGCATCAAATGATTGCTATAAATCAAAGGGAATTGTAGCAGGACCTCCAGGTACTGAGATAAGTTGCATATGAAAATAAGTAGGAATTTCAGATTTTTACCAATTCAAATTGACTTTCCCCCAAATTACTTAGATTTTGCTCTAATTAAGAAATTTCTCCCCAGAGGTCTAAGCCTTAAATCCCTTCCTCCCCCACTAAAGCCCTTTCTTTTTCTTAATCTGAAAAAGGTGTGCAACAGGCGAGGCCTGGCAAGAGATCATGCTGGCCTGCCTCCCGGGGAAGCTCTGTGACCCTGAGTCGGATTACAGCCCCGGGGAGGAGTACACGTGTGGGAGCAACTTTGCCATCGTCTATTTCATCAGCTTTTACATGCTCTGTGCATTTCTGGTAAGTGATTAAAATAGCATCCCCTTCAATTTATAGATGCTTGGTGGCCTTTGGGATTCAGACAGGTGACGACGTTGCCTTGTCAACTCACCATGTGTTAGTCCACATGGGTGAGCCCTGTGGACTGCCCTTGGCAGTTGGAGGTTTTTGTTTAATTAGGCGGGTGTCACCGCCATCTCTGTTGTGCGCAGGGATTTGGTGCTCACTAACAGGCTTCCGCAGTTACCAACCTCCCCAGCTTCTTAGGGCTGCGGGTACCTTTCTAAAAGTTTCAAAGCCACTGCACATGGTGGTGACTTAAGCGTGTGCATTATTATAAAACTACAGTGTGCTTCAGAAGGCCAGCTAATGCGTCTACCTGCCCTCCCTGGGACTTTACCAAAGCCATCTTGGAAAAGCAGAATCCTATACTTAAACATTCTCCAAACGGAAAGTTTTTACAACTTCTCTTGGAGACGTGGGTTCAAATGCTTCATGCCTCATATAATTAATAAGCATATGCTAGGGCCTAACCCTGGCCATCTAACTGCAGCTGAAGCTCTTTCCTTTTTCTTTTCTTTTTCAGATCATCAATCTGTTTGTGGCTGTAATTATGGACAATTTTGATTATCTGACCCGGGACTGGTCTATTCTGGGGCCTCACCACTTAGATGAATTCAAAAGAATATGGTCAGAATATGACCCTGAGGCGAAGTAGGTTGAAAAGGATTCCATCTGGTTTGTGTGGGCTGTTTCTGGAATGTCAGCTGTGATTTTTGTGGGAGATGGGATGGCCTGAAAGCTCAGGCTTGCTGGTGCCACCCTGGACCTCATGTTGTACTTTGCCTCCAGGGGAAGGATAAAACACCTCGATGTGGTCACTCTGCTCCGGCGCATCCAGCCTCCCCTGGGGTTTGGGAAGTTATGTCCACACAGAGTGGCATGCAAGGTGAGTGTCCCATTTGCATGTCTGACAGCCTCTCTTGCAGGGGCTCACTGCTTCATTCAACAAACACTTCCTAAGTGACACTTAGCCAAGCTTCTGTCAGGTGCTGGAGATGAAGACATGAATGACATGTGGCTCCTGCCCTGGAGGAGCTCTCAGATTTGCAACTCTTAGGACACCCTGTTAGGAACAATCAAAAGAGGAAGGGAAATCTGTAATTTGTTATTGAGAGGATGGCGGGGAAGGTGACGTTGGAGTCAGGTCCAGAAGGCAACACAGGAGTTTGTCAGAGGCAGGAAGGGCCCAGGCAGGGGCAGGAGAACGGGCATCACGATGGGGAACGGTGAGTCGTTCCATCACACTTGGCTAGGACACAGCAGGAAGTGGCAGAAGGCCCAGGCTGAGCCTTCTGTGCCATGCTGAGTCCTGGGAGAAAGGGACACGCTGGGGAAGAAACATGAACTTCGGCTTTCCATTTTAGAAAGTGGACTCTTGGCAACAGAACAGACTGGAGGCAGGAGGAGCAACCAGGAGAGCCAGAACGAGGGCATGGACGTGGGGCCAGAGACAAGCAGACACCTTCGAGATCCACCCAGGAGTGGGGACAACTGGGTGGCCTGGGTGACAGGAGAGTGTATCCTCTGGCCTGGGCCGTGGCAGGCACAGTGATGTGCACTTCACACGGCCCCTCTGCTGCAGAGCTTTGTGGCCACTGTTGGGGACGGGGCCCCTTTCCGGGCACATCAGGCTGTGGCCTCTCAGGTGGATCCGGATCTCCCGCCCATTTCCGCCATGTCCATGTCAGAGGACACTCTCCGGGAATCCTAGGGGAGATTCCCTTTCCTTCCATAGCGCTCACAGTGAAACGCCTTACACCTTGTAGCAGCAGAAAAGGGTTTCCCTTTTCAAAGGAGATATGCAAGAAACGCATATCTTGCATCTTTGTCTGTTGAAACGCTGCTGTGTAGAAGTCCAGCCAGTCCACACAACAACTGGTCCCCTTTCCTCACAGATCCAAGGGGATCCTGGGCTCAGGTGTTTTACCACTCCAGGGGACTAGGCCAGCTCTAGACAGAAACCAAGATAACAGAGTCTAAAATGTAATATTTCAGACTCACAAAGAAATCCCAAGTCAAACTCACATTCCCTGCCCTGAAAAATCCAGAAAGTCCCCCTGGCAAGTCTTTAGGGTCTTTGCTTCTCCTAAGGCTGGACTCTGGATATAGATACAGAGACTGACTTTCTCCCCAATAAATTTTCCAGTACCAGCCTCTTTTCTACTCTCCAAGAACAATGTGGGATCTAGTTCATTGATACCATCTTGTGGTTGGATTTCCAGACCCTTTTACATAAAGGATCCACGTGTCCTCAAGGCACAGTCATCCATTTGCTGACTCGAGAACTTGCCAGGAAATGTGAATGAGTGGCCAGGGCCCCCAGCCTCCTGCTTTGGCCTTGGAGATGGGCACAGTTGGTAGGAGGACTAGGGATTTAGGTGGGATAGGCCACACAAACACAGGGTTTTAGTCCATCAATAGGGAAGAGAAAAATAAAGAATCTTTCTTTGGGGACATTTAAAAATAAGAAAACTTAAAATCCAAACCATCAACATTACCATTTATTTAGCACTCACCCTATGCCAGGCACAAAAGTCTTTGTGTCCCTGATCTTCAGTCCTCGCGAGGCCCCTTTGGCTTGGGCATGTCACCCGCATTTACAGATTGAGGTGACTGGGGCCCAGAGAGGGCGTCCCTCACCCAAGTCCCCTCCAACTCCCCTCGCTGGTATGAGAGCGACTAGGAGAGGTACAAGAGGAGTAGGGAGCATGGACCCTTCTCTGAAAGACCAAACCATCAGAGAAGCCACGCCGACTCATTCAAAACACTACATGATGGTCTCATCCGAGAAGGTTCTTCAAAGGATACTCCCAGCGTTGGGAATAGTAATGGACCCTGCTGGTTAGAATCTCAGGCCCTGTGCATGGCGCACGTATCTGTTAAAGCATTTAACCCTCACCACAGCCTTAATAACTCACCTGGAATGGAGGTCTGAACCCAAGACACAGGGAGAGCTGTTTAATGAGAAAAAGAGACAAATGCTTGAACGGTGCGGTTTAGCGATTTAAAAACAAACAAGACTCAACATCTGAGTGTCAGCATTTACCTTTCATGATGAAAACTTTGATCTTTGTTGTCCAAGAGCCCCCCAAATGGTAGGTTGCATCACTCAGGGTTCTCCAGAGAAACAGAACCAACAGGATGGATGTGGAGAGAGAGAGGTGTGTGTCTCTATATGTATACAGCACATACACACACACATATATTTGCATAGAGACAGATCCATCATGAGGAATTGGCTCCTGTGCCCATGGAGGCCAGAAAGTCCCGTGATCTGCTCTCTGTGAGCTGGCACCCAGGAGACCTGCTAGTGTAGTTCAGTCTCAGTCCGGAGGCCTGAGACCCAGGGGAGCCGATGGTGTAAGTCTCAGACCTAGGGTAGGGGAAGACAGATGTCCCAGCTCCATGAGGCAGGCAAAGAGAGGATTCACCCTTCCTCCACCTTTGTGTTCCATTTGGGCCCCCAACAGGTGGATGAGGCCCACCCACACTGGGGAGGGCAGATCTGCTTTACTCAGTTTAGCAATTCAAACGCTAATTCCATCCAGAAACGCTCTCACAGACACACCCAGAAATAACGTTTAACCACTGGGCATCTTGTGGCCCAGTTGAGTTGACCCATAAAATTAACCATCACATAGGTGTTCCCCAAATGGCTTTGAATTAAATTGAGGGTTGACTAGAAAAGAAATGAGTGATAAACAGAAAATAAACATCAGAAAGGGACATGGCTATTGGCAGGCATTTGCATTCTGGTAAGAAACTTGTCTTTCTCTTTACAGAGATTAGTTGCCATGAACATGCCTCTCAACAGTGATGGGACGGTCATGTTTAATGCAACTCTCTTTGCTTTGGTTCGAACGGCTCTTAAGATCAAGACAGAAGGTGAGTGTTCCCTGGCAGCAGGACAGGTGGTAGAAGAGGGAGGGGACACCACGTCCCACCTTGCCTTCTCCCCTCTGGGCCTTTTCTTGGAAAGGGCAGTTCCTGGGGAAGGGACTCCTGTGTGTGATGGGAATGTATGTCCCTTGCCTCCCTCATTCTTTTCTTCCTTGACGCTTCGCTTTGTCCCAGAATGTGTTGAGTAGAGTTGAGTCGAGTTGTACCACTGCTTCTACCTAGCAGGAGGAACAGGGAGGGTCCCGGGGCAGGAACAGAGCCATCACTAATGAATTCACGCCAGCCGTGCCCTTCTAGCTGTGTGTGCTTCAGTGAGGGATTTCGCCATTCAGAGCTGTAGTTTCTTTATCTATAAAAAGGAAATAAGTGCACAATGTCAGGGAAAGTCCTGAAGGTGAAACAAGGTGGTGTCTGCAGAAGCACCTCTGCAGTGCCCAGCACATAGTCAGCACCTGGCGAATGCTAGTGGGACCGGCGTCTTGCAGCTGTGAGACCAAACCAGAGCGGCCTTCACGGCCACTGGGCCAACCCTGGTAACACAGGCCCTGGAGTGTGGCCACTGGGTCAGCTCAGTGGCAACGTCACAGGCTGGGTGGAAGGCAGATTGCAGCAGTGACTGGGAGGTGAAGAAGTAGAGACCCGGAGGGGAGCTGACTCTTCGGGGCGCTTGGTGGAGCAGGAAGAGAGGTAGCAAGGGACACGTGCCAAGTCAGCAGATAGGTGGTTTCTCACAACCCCGGAGCCCAGGGTGAACTCATCCAGCAAAGCCAGCCTCTTCCAGCCTAACTAACATGTGCTCCTTGTGCTGTGCTCGTATGTACCTGGCCCCAGGCCAGCCTCGCTAAGGGTTCCGGAAGGCAGGATGGTCTCATATGCCAATGTGTTAGTCGAGAAGATAAGCTCACGTGGCTGCATCTTCAAGGATGGAGGCAGGACTGGGGACAGACAGTGGAGGAGGAGAGGCAGTCGGGGCTGGGGGCAATGAGAAAAGAGGAGATCTTGCCTATGGGAGGGCAGGACGGGATCCGAGTGCGAAAGGCCTTGAATCCTGGTGAAATGTGGTTGTTCCCATGGTGCGGGGCTTGATCGCTGTAGCTGGATGTCGGATGCGTGTTTGGCCCTGACTAGGAAAGCCCCATGGGGGGCAGCCCTGTCAGAGGGCAGTGCGTCCCCCCAGGTCAGGCTGGGCCGGGGCAGCCGTGGTGTGAACACAGGGCGAGCTGGGCACAGAAACAAGGCTTACTTTTCCCCTCTTGCGTTTTGGATTCAGGGAACCTGGAACAAGCTAATGAAGAACTCCGGGCTGTGATAAAGAAAATCTGGAAGAAAACCAGCATGAAACTGCTAGACCAAGTTGTCCCTCCAGCTGGTGGTCAGTGTAATCTATTTCCTAAGTAGTTCTTGGCCAATGCATTGATTTTCATGGTAGCGTCTCCAGAAAGTCCAGAGAGTGTTTGCAGAATGCTCTGTGTATCAGAGCATCAAGGCCAATAGCTCGAGAAAGCCCTGTGGCCATTTGCTGTAATTGTTTGGGACAATCTGAAGACCAGTCCAGAGGAAGGAGGGGCTTCAGTGGGAGGGAAACCGAGACCCACGTGGCTTGAGCAGGGGTTTTCTTGGTGGAGGGATTAATGTGAGAGAACAAGGTTGCTATCTCGAAACGAAAAACCTATTTTTTGGGTCCAAAATGGAATATTCGAAATTAGTTTCCAATTACCCTTCAACATATTGTTGAAAACTTCTCACAAAAAATAGATAGCTTTCAGGAAATGGTATTTTTTTGAAATGTTCCTATCAAGACTGAATTTACTACCGTAATTACCAAAATGCCCTTTTACCTAGAATTTAGAGCAGAGACAGAACTAACTGGCATGCTTATTTCCTTTTGTTATTTATCACAACATAACTGACTAAACTTTTTCAAATTTTATATATATATAAAATATCTATATATATATATAAATATATACAGTATATTTATACACATACTGTTTTTCCATTTTTGTTGAAATACACACGGTCTTAGACGTTGAGGTGGTGGTTTTTGACTGTCGTTTCCAAGTTTTAAAGGTGCAGGATCTGTTCCCCTGGTGCCACCACACCAGCACTCTAGCGTCCCTGGCCCTGGGCAAGGGATGAGCTTTGGGTGTGTTTTGTGACCAACTGAACTTTTATAGTGTCACTGCCCCTGCGGCTTTTGAGGTGGATCTGGCTCCAGTCTGGAAGTCGGCTTCAGGACCCGGGCCAGGACGGTGGCCAAGGCCTCTCCCTCTGAGAAAGTGACACGCTCTGGCTCTTGGGGCCCAGAGAGAACGGCATGCCAGCCAGCTCCGCTCCTCAGCATGAAGCGTGAAGCAGTATGAGCTTTTGTCGCTGAAGGGAGCACCCGTAGCTGGCCCGGCCACTGGCCCAACGTTGGGGAACATGGCCCAGAAGGAAATGATACAAGGAAAGCAAAACATAGCAAAACTCCCACCTAGAGCGCCCCGGCTCCCCGCAGGAGAACCGATACTGCACATTTAAAACGACTCTTTGGTTTCGTTCTTTTCCTTTCAGCTGCACATCCAAGTGCTCGCATGGCTTTGTTGAACTGCTTTTAAAAACTGTTGTAACAATGTGCTTGAGCTTTTTCTGCAGCCTCCATTCCTTTCAACTCTTAGTCTTTCAGAATATTCTGAAGCAATTCTGTTTTAGGGTGGTGGCATGGAATCAGAGTTATCTCTTGCCAACTGTATTCCCCTACGATGTTTCTTGAAACACAGATGCATGCTTCAGAATAGCAGGCTGTGCCTGTCTAGTAAACCTTCCTCCCTCCCGCGAGCCGGGGGCGCCGGCCCCCCTCGCTCCACCTCACATCTCTCTTGGAACGCCACCCTCTTCACAGCCCGCCCGACTCCCACGTTAGCGCCGTCCTCGTGAGACGCACGTGGAGAGTGCCAGTCACGTTACTGTGACACTTCATTTCTTTTCATTTTATCAGAAGAAAAGTCCAGAATTTGGCTCACCATCTAAGCACCTTTCCTTTGAAAAGCTGATCAACTGTTAGCTCTGCTAGACTTCTACTAAAGGCTAAATATTTCTCCACTTTCTTGGTCCAATAACGGGACCTGGCTTTTTCTCTGTATCTCTTAAAATGCATTGGTCTAGGATGACAAGGGTTAATCTATTCCACGATGGCAGCAAGAGGTATTGTGAAACCCAAGAAGAGGGAAGTGGGCTTAGGAGGAGATGGAATGCTCCGGAAGCCCATGCCAGTGCACGCTTATGTGCCTAGTATGGTTACGTGCCCATCCAGGGTGAATCTCACAGAAGCACTGTTGCCACTGAGGAAGAGCAAGGGGCAGTGACAGTCAGGCTTGGGTGCACAGCCTCTGCACAGGGTTCTAGTGTCTGTATCCATCACTTGTGTCTTTGTTTTTCCTCTCTTTTCTTCAATACAACAGTGGTTCCCACCCTTTCCTGCATCATGGCACACTTAGGAAAGATGATATTTGTCTACTCCTCTGGACAAACAGAGGGGGCAGCTCCAGAGGCAGAGGGCCTTGGTGTCCCACACTGCCACCTGGTCGAAGGGCAGCAGACTGGGCAAGGCCAGCTTCTGCCCCTGGGCACCTAGGGCTGGCAGGTGGGGCATGTTCAGGGAGCCCCTCATCCCTGTGACACACGGTAGAGGGAACCTTTGCTGGCACGATGTGAGGTGTCGCCCGCTCACTGTGAGCTTGATGGGGCGATGGATGAGCTGTGGATATGCATCGGTTTCCGCGGCCAGCGTCAGCTGCGGGACAGCCGGCCACCCCGGCCGTCAGTGCTGAGCCCCTCACCTCTGCATCTTGGCTCTGGTTCTCACCTGCACTCTTTAGACTTCTGCCATTTCACAGGTCCTTCACCTTTTTCTTCCCCAAAGTCTCTCCTGGCCTCTGGGCCTTCATTCCTTGACCTGGATCTCTCGCTCCTTTGCCCTAAAGAGCACGCCGAGCTGACTGCATCTCTTTCTCTTCAGTCCCGAGCCCAGATGGCCTCACCTCATTCATTCCTGCTCTTCCTTTTCTATCCTCCCGTAGCTCTGACTTTGCTTGTTTTTAAGAACTCTTCCTTGGGCCCAGTCTCCCAGTTAGCTCAGCGTCTCAGTGGAAAAGATCAAGTGACCCTAGAATCCTCCCCCTGGGTGGGCCTGCCGCTGCTCTGGGGGCTGAAAAGAGACACAGGCCAGGCCTGCACTTGCTGGAAGCATCCTGGTGTGGAATGAGGTGCGGCCCCTCTGCAGATAGTGCCAGTGTTTTTCCTGGGGCCCCCACTAGAAGACTCAGAACGCTGGACTGCAGAGGACGCTGTGGCACGGCAGACCTCCAGAGAATCTCCCCGGGCTCCCTGGGTGTGCTAGCGGGGCAGAGTCCGTCCACTCCCTGTGTTCAGCCCAGGAAAGGGATAGATTTGTACTGTGGGAGAGCGGCTCCAAAGAAGCTGGTGGCCAGTGTGGCTGGAGCTGGGTCATCTCCAGAGAGGTGGTGTGGAGGAGGAGAGGACCCAGGTGCAGGAGCACACCACCCTGGGCAAGTCCAGGTGGGGCAGGAGGGTGAGCAGAGCCACCATGTCAGAGAGAGTTGTAAAGAGGCCCCGAGACCCACATGGAACTCCTCTGACACAGGGCTTAACGCCGTGGATGCCCTATAGTAGGGGCTAGCTGGACTGTGTTCTACACGCACCCTGAGCAAGAGGAGGGGCTGGGGGCACAGCAGTGGTGAGGTGCCAAGACCTGAGTGACCTCTGCCTACCCTTCCTGCCTGTGAGTGGTGCATCATCAGACCAGTCAGACAAGCCCAGGTCCAGCCGGGGACCATGTTTTAACGTGGGTGGCCCCTCCCTCACTCCGGGACTTGCCTGGCTTGGGCTCAGAAGGAACAGGATGCTTCCTGATGCCAGAGCACCCTGAGGGCAGCATCTCGCACAGTATTGCCAAGCAGTTCTCACAAGCAGGGCTGGAGAGGCAGCCAGAGGGGCCCAGCAGTCTCCAGATGGGGACCACAGGAGGTGGCAGCACCTCCCACGTGGGCACTAAATGAAGCCCACCCAGGATGCATTAGTGAAGATGATGGGTCTTAGTGTCGCCTGGGCTGTCCTGCCCTGGGATCCAGGTCAGGAGATGCCACTGGCAGGTTGTAAACAGTGACTGATGGGTCCCCATGAGCAAGCGCCTGGCACCTAGGACGACCCCAGCCACGGGGCTGAATGCTTTGTGAGCCTCTTTTGTGACTCTCACAGCTCCTCTGAGAGACTATCCCCATTTTACAGATGAGAACATAGGCTCGGAGAGGCTGAGCCCCTTGTCCCAGACCAGCATGTAACTCTTGCAAGGGTGGCTTGGCCAAAGGCCAGCTGTTCTGAAGCCTGGGGATGGCAGCCTCCCAGCCTCCACATGTTCTGGACAGTGGGCCGCCCCCAGCACGGCCCAGTTTGGGGTGGCCTGCTGAGGTAGCCATAAGCTTCCCCCGCCCTGGAAGACCTCAGCACCCAGCAGATCTGGTGGCAAGCACCCTTGGGAGACCCGTGGGCACATTTACATGTCCAAGGTGGTTTACCATGAGACAGCCAGAGCCTCTATTCTGCCTCATGCATCACCTTTAACGGCATCAGCAGAGTTCTGATTCCCCAACGATACATGTTGGAGATTGTTTCTGAAGCAGAAATAAGCCCAGCTCAACTCTGAGATTGGTTGGAGCTGTCCCTGCAGGGCAGAAAATGAGCAGTTCAGAATTACAAACCAAGAAATGGTTACGGAGCTTATCGGCAGAGCATTTGGGGTGGGGGAGACATGAAAATCTGGATTCGCAGTTACTTTTCTGAACCTTTCTCTCCTTCTGAGCTTGTATGTCACCTTTCTAGGTCTCTATCTTGAGATGTTGGGATTTGGATGGTTAATTGCCCTTGATAAGTTGGTGGTAGTTACACATGCAAATCCCTATGCACAGGGGTGAAAATGTGGCCCATGAAGCCTTTTTTTGTTTTGTAATTTTTATTTTAAGTAAATAACCAAGATGGCATTTCATAGTGTTACTAATACGCTGCTCTATTAAACTCATGACAAATATATTATTTTCTGCAACTTTGAGTATCAGTTCATTTAACTGACTCTAATTTTGAGCCTTAAATGCTTTGCAAAACCTTGCTTTTGGCTACACTGAGACTCCCGTGCTGTAGGCTGAGAGCCTGGTGCCTCGTGCCCTGCCCCGCCCCGCCCCGCCCCGCCCCTGCCCCGGCCAGAAGCAAGTGTTAGGCTCTCGGTCCAAATGTGCTGATTCGGGAGAGCTCTGTCTGGTCTCTCCGTTTAGATGATGAGGTAACCGTGGGGAAGTTCTATGCCACTTTCCTGATACAGGACTACTTTAGGAAATTCAAGAAACGGAAAGAACAAGGACTGGTGGGAAAGTACCCTGCGAAGAACACCACAATTGCCCTACAGGTGAATTGTCATCTTGTTTTGTTTTCTCTTTGCACTAACGATTTTACAAGCTTATTTGAAATACTAGAGAGCTGCCTATGGTTGAGCAGTACCACAAGGATTTTGTTTAAACTGAGATACTGCACCCTCCCCCAAATGTGGACTGGCCATTTCTGGGCCACAAGGTAAGTGCTTCCCTCCCCCCGCCTTCCCTGTGGAGCCCTGCACCTGCCGCCACCCATGTGGCAGGGCCGGCCCGGCTGGAGGGGAAAGGGCGCTGCCCTGGAACCCCAGCCCCTCCAGCCTTCTCTAGGGCAGTGTCCTCCCAGCAGGCACCCACTTTCCCCACAGCCCTGGGCTCAGGGTTCTGGCTGCCCAGTGAATGAACAGCTTTCCATCTGAACGCAAGTGCTTTGTTTCGTTTCTGTTTGTTTCTTACCCCACTGCTTGTTGGTTTTTGGTCCATTCCAGTAACATCCATCACCTCCTAGTTTGTACTGCGTGTGTGCGTGCGTGCGTGTGTGTGTGTGTGTGTGTGTGTGGTACGTCTGTCTCTCCGTGTGTTGTCTCCTGGTGGCCGAGAGGCCTGCTGTGCACATGCTGCGCTCTCACACCCCGGCCTGCCTCTGGGCCCTGACCCTCCTCCACCCTGGCCCTGCCCCAGGCTCCTAGAGCATCGATGTGGCTTTCAGGAGCCTCTGGTAGGGTTCCATGCACGTGAGGGATATAGAATCCTAGGAAAGCCCAAAGCTCTGGGTTGGGAAGCAGGTGTGTGGAGGGGAAAGGCAGTCACGAAGACGCTAAGGACAGGGACAAGGGAACCAGAGAGGTTGGCAAGCTATCAGAAACAGCCGTCCAAATTGATCAGAAACCCCATCATCTTTGCTACCCAGAGTTCTCTAAGTCCATCGTGGATAAGATAAAGTATTGTTTCTGTCCCCTAAAATTACTGTATGTCTCTGTTACCACCACATGTCTCAAATTTGGCCTTGTAGGTATTGATAAGTTTTAATGTGGAACAGTCCTTCACTTTTTCCCAGGGAAAAATGCTCAGCATTGTTTTGTGTTCAAAGCAGTGGTAACTACCGAAGTGAAGTCTCTTCTCTGATCTTGCTGAGAGAGAGCACATGAACATGAGCAGCAGTGGATGAGTGAGCGAGGAATGTGAGGATACGGTGTGTGGATATGGCAGGTTACAGATGGTCTTGTGTGACAGTGACCTGCTGATTCATGGTGAGACCTCAGCTCTGCCCAGACAGCCGCGGGAGGTTGGGGAGGAGGCCTACAGGTTGGCAGGTGAACGCTGAATCCCACCGAAGACGATCTCTGATCGAATATCCTAAAGGTAGCTCAGTGAATCACATGCTCAGTCAGCCAGCTCATTGCCATCTCAGGTTGTAGGATTTACAAGTTAAGCTCTCTTCTTTCCAGCTGATTCTGTTTGCAAAGGTGACAGCCCCCTTCTGGATTGCAGTTCACAGCTAGCCGTAGATGAAGCAAGAGGAAAAGATGTGTTTGCAGATTTGAACAAGTCTCTGGTCCATACATCCTGAGGGCAGCGTGGCCAGATTGGGTGTGAGGAGGGGGAGTGATTAACGTGTTTCTGAGGCCTCTTCCTTAAAGTAGCCCTCTGCCCAGAGGGTCAGGCTGGCCAGATTTCCAGGTTCCATGGTGCCCTCCTTGCAGGGAACTGCTTTCTGTTCTAGGAGCCTAGCTGGGGTCAGACTTAATGACTTTCCTCAAGGGGGAAACATAGTCTTTCATCGGTGGTTTATGCCGTAATATGCACAATGAAGTTAGCTCTGTACTGTAAGACTGTTATAATTTTCTGCGGGAGGCATGTATGAAGACCACTTGGATGCAGGGTTACTTATACCTCTCCTGGACCCCCAAGACTGCCCAATTAGATGGCTTCAGTGTTTGTTCTGGTGGCTGGATATAGTGTTTTGATGTTTTAAACTGTGTAAAAACAACACATGGCTGAGTAATTACCATATTTCATGTATGGGGTGTACTGAGTCTTAAGTTGAAGGGTCAAATGGTGGTAATACTACATCTATAGTTTGGGGGTTGAAAGACTATCACATTGTGTTAAAATGATGTTGAGGGGTTTTTCTCTCCTAACATTTCTCATTTTATTGTTTATAGAGTTTCGTTTTCACAGTAATATTCTCCTATTTCCAGTTAGATGAGATCAACACATTTTCACATGATTCCATTGGGAGTTGAGGCAATGGCCATAGTTTATGTTGAGCACACAGCCTAGGAAATTAAGTGGTGTTCATAATCTTGACAGATTTGACAATGCATTTTATTCCAAAACAAACATTAAAAATAGAAAATTTTTGTCTCCTTGAAGGATAATTCTAATTACATTTTTGGCATCCTCTGCTATAGAAATGGCTTTAAGTGTGATTTGTTACTCTACGTTTAATCAGCGTGAGGAAACTTTCTGAATGATGAAATATTACATGACAATGTAGCAGTTAGGAAAATGGTACCACCAGCGTAACTAGGACAAGGATGCACGTCCTCGGGAAGCCACTGAGAGTGGGCACAGCCTGTTGAGAAGTGGGGCGACTTGCTTCCTCCCGTGACAGGGCGCCACGCGGCTAACAGACTGATTGCTATGGAAAGTGGAGCGTGGCCGTCGCGGCGTGAGCGCAGACGTGAAGACGTGGGCGTGCGTGTGCTTGTGCCGCGGAGAGTGCATCTGTCCGAACAGCTTTCAGAGCTGGCCCCGTCCTCTGCGCCCCCGCCCCATAGAGTGGTTTTCCAGGGCACACAGATGCACTGTGGTTTTGAACCCTGTGGGCTGTGTCTTACCTCCCTCTGTGCCTGCCAGCTGCAGCGTCGCCTTCCACGTGAAGGGGACAGCTGAGGAGCTCCTGGATCCGTGTGTGGGGAGCAGCTCGGCATCCGCTGGCCTCTGTGGTCTGAATGAGTGTGCGGTTTCCATCCATTCATCCATCTTCATCATTAAAACCTACCTTCTCTCCAGCCCCTCTGCAGAGGGAGCCAGAGAGAAGCTGCATCGGGCCTCTTTTAATTTTCC
Source organism: Indri indri (assembly GCA_004363605.1). Classification (NCBI taxonomy): domain Eukaryota; kingdom Metazoa; phylum Chordata; class Mammalia; order Primates; family Indriidae; genus Indri; species Indri indri. Next base: position 2,777 of record RJWJ010017568.1, on the reverse strand, counting down.
CTCACTCATCCGCGACGCGCCATACCCACTTTAGTTTGACTCAGCATTTGCTCTCCATCCATCATTGCTGCATCCGAGTGACCTGCAAGTTTCCACGAGGGGCAGACAAATGAAGGAACACAGCCATGCAGCCGTGAAAACTCTCAGTCCGCTTCCCAGCAAATAGCAATGCACGTCGAACGTCCCATCATATCTTCTAGATGAGGACTTCTGTGCAAGTTACAGGCACCAATTAGTCCAGTTTTTCATGGATAAGAAAAAGAAAAGATCCCAAAATGGGAAAAGTTTTGTTCATTTCTCTTTCTTTCAACATTCAAGGATCTCCTTTCTGCAAAAGACATGCACTCTGGTGGAATCTGAGGAAACTCTGTCCGCCCACTCATCCCGGCTGGGAGCCCACCCATCTCAATGATAGATAGGACAGCTTCAGACAGAGAGTCATTTTGACCCATTTGGAATTTTGGTTTAAGGAGGAGACCTATTTCTAGCTGCGAAGAATTAGGTCGTCAGGTCGAATGATTGTAATGCCTATGCCCTGGACACCAGCTGGCGAGGCAGGTGGTCGAGGGGAGATGGGGGTGATATACAGGAAGCGGGTGACTGAGTTCCTGATGTGCCTTGATTTGGACTTCCCCGGGAGGCTCAGTACACAACGACAAAGGAAAAGGCGACCCTTCATGGAGATTTAACTGGGGGAGGATCAAACACCTGTTACCTTGTCACCTTAGTCTAAAAAGTAGTAAAAACTTTTTTTGAAAGCATGATTCCACCTGAAGCCATAAAAAGGCTTTTTTAAAAAAATTCTTTCCTTTTTTAATCTAAGGGGAGAACAGATGCTAACAGATGAGATTTCACTGGTTGATTCATTTGTTTCAGATGCTTGAACGGATGCTTTAGAATTTTCTGCCTGAGCTACGACACCAAGCTGGTTAGTCGGAAGGCGTGTGTGGCTAAGCAGGCCTTGAAAGGGAAAAGTCTCAAGTGGGCTTATTTCTACTGAAACAGCATTTCAGGAGAAATGCAAGAAAAAGCAAACCCAAGGCCCTGGGGAGACCCCTTCCAAGCAAAGCACTCCTCCTCCGGAAGGTGGAAGCGGGGCCGTGGCTCATCCGCGGAGCCAGGGCTGCCTGTCTCGGACATTGCTCACAGTGGCTCTTTTTCATGAAAGGGAACATACGAGGCTTAACAGTTTTCCCTTCCAAGCAGAGACTCAGAGAAAGGGAAAGAGTGAGAGAGAGAAAAGGAGCGGGGCAGCCGCCCCACAGGGAAATGAAATGAACACAACTTCCTGATGCTGGCCAGTTTAAAAAAAAAAAAATTAATAATAAAAAGATTAAGCAGACCTGCCTAAGGTGGGCAGCTGACTCCGTTCCAAAGTCCTGCATCCCTAGTTTGCCGAACTCCCAAAGACTGGCAGGCCCCTCGGCGCTGAGCTGACAGAGTTCCTTTTATGTGCCGGTCCGCCGTGCCCTCCTGACCGTCCAGCCCTGCTCTCTGCAGTACCCAGTCCAGAATGCAGTGAGAAGCGGACAGGCCAGGAAGCTCAGACACTCCCATTGAAACTAACACATACACCTGCATGCCAAAACCAGTCCAGGCAACACCTCAGGTTCCATCTTAACGTGTCCACGGGAAATACCACCACACCCAAACCTCATCTAACATTGTCCGTCTTTAATTCGTGCTCAGAGCCAGTCTGGGGATGCCTCTTTGGAAGCAGTGTGGTCTAGTTTCAAGGACACCAGGAGTCAGGGAACCTGGGTTCTAGTCCCAGCTTCAGCGTTCACTTGTTGCGTGACCTTGGGCAAGACACCTAACCTCTCTGTGCCTCAGTTTCCCCATCTGTAAAATGGGGGTAATAATGTCGACCTACCTCACAGGGCTGTTGTGAGGAATAGCTAAGTGATTGTAAAGCACTCTGAACGTATAATTGCTTATTATTAAGACTACAACAATAATAATATCGTATGCCTGTTTACTACCAGAACTTTAAGAAATTCTTGTTTTCCTTTGATCCCTTTTCTGTTCTGTACCGTAGTTATCCACTGAGAAAGAGAATTCTCCCCTTGTTAAGATATCTAGGCAACGCATAAAGATGTAAACAGAGGTGGTCTACAGATTGCATTTTCACATCTTAAGAATAGCAGATTTTGCCCAAAAAGTTGGCTGGTGAGAGCATCTGATCTCAGGTTCTCGGCCAAGTCCAAGTGGCGACTGCAGAGTCTGTACATCCGATGCTCAGCCCAAGACACCACAGTGTGCAACTGTGGTTTTAAAATCAATATTCAAAAGTATCCTTAGTTCCAAGGACATGGAGAATAGTCCAAAAAATTGAAGTCTGTGAACTGTGTAGAGAAGAAGGGCTGATGGGCCCCTTTCGCCTGCTCGGGTGTGCGCGTGCAGGTGTGTGCGCACGTGGAGGCGAGGGACGGGGAGGAGAGAGCCAGCGGACGCGGGGGCAGCCCGGTTCCTGGCAGAAGCATCCTGGGAGTGCAGGAGTCCCAGAGGCCATGCAGAGGGCAGGAGCGGCGTGGCCAATGGGCAGCACGCTTCCTGCAGGCTTGTCCTAGGCATTCCTGGCAGGGGCTCCCCTGCCTTGGGGTCTTTTCTAGTGATGTTGTTTGTGCCTGTGACATTTGCCCTTTCGCTGCAGTGACTCCCCGTACCTGTCTGGACTTACACAGACCTCCTGGCCTCACTATGGAACTGGGCCTGGCTCCCGACTCCCGACTCTGCCCCACATGCATAAGTGTGCCGACTGCAGTAAGTTTAGGAGC
>RJWJ010017567.1:0-32792 GCA_004363605.1 Indri indri | reverse complement strand
CTTACAATTTCAAAAAAAAAAAAAAATCCCAATCAGATTGTTTAATACCCAAATTTTACCAGACCTACAAAGAAGAACTGGTGCCTATTCTGCGGAAATTATTCCATGACATTGAGAAGGAAGGAACCCTCCCCAACACATTTTATGAAGCCAACATCACCCTGATACCAAAACCAGGAAAGGACGCAACAAAGAAAAGAAAACCACAGTCCAATATCCCTTATGAATACAGATGCAAAATTCTCAACAGAATCCTAGCAAACCACATTCAGGTGCTTATCAAAAAAATAATCCATCATGACCAAGTGGGCTTCATCCCAGAGATGCAGGGATGGCTCAACATACGCAAATCTATAAATGTAATTCACCACATAAATAAAAGTAAAAACAATGACTGAGATCCTCTCAATAGATGCAGAAAAACCATTCAACAGAATTCATCACCCTTTTATGATAAGAATGCTTAACAAAAATAGGCATGATGGGACTTACCTCAAAATGATGAAAGCCATATATGACAAGCCGACAGCCAACATCATACTGAATGGGGAAAAATTGAAAGCATTCCCGCTTAGAACTGTAACCAAACAAGGTTGCCCTCTGTCACTGCTTCTGTACAACACAGTGCTGGAAGTCCTAGACAGAGCAATCAAACAAGAGAAGGAAATCAAGGTCATCCAAAAGAGGGTAGAAGAGGTCAAATTATCATTCTTTGCTGAAAATATGATCTTATATCTAGAAAACCCCAAAGATTCTGCCATGAGACTACTGGAATTGATAAACAAATTCAGCAGAGTCTCAGGTTACAAAATCAATGTACAGAAATCAGTAGCATTCCTATACCCCAATAATAGTCAAACTGAGAACCAAATCAAAGACTCATTACCCTTCACAATAGCAACAAAGAAAATAAAATACCTAGGAATATATTTAACTAAGGAAGTGAAAGACCTCCACAGGGAGAACTATGAAACACTGAGGAAGGAAATAGCAGATGATGTAAACAGGTGGAAAACAATACCATGCTCCTGGGTCAGCAGAATCAACATTGTTAAAATGTCTCCACTACTCAAAGTGATCTACATATTCAATGCAGTACCTATTATAATACCAAAATTATTTTTCACAGATCTAGGAAAAATAATTCTATGCTTCGTATGGAACCAGAGAAGATTCCATATAGCAAAAACAATCTTAAGCAAAAAGAACAAATTGGGAGGCACTAATTTGCCAGGCTTCAAGCTATACTACAAGGCTATAGTAACTAAAACAGCATTTAAAGAGACTCTTACATTAGAGGGAAGGTGACTGTTGCAATAGGCAGAGGGACAAGTATCTCAAAAACCAGGCAGAAAGGAATTTTCTATTATATTATAGAGAGAGACAAACCAAACTGGAACTAATGACATATAGGAAACAGGTAGATTGATCTAAAGACAGTTCATCAGTGAATGTTATAGCTTTTCTTTGTCTTTTGTTTCATAAAGTTAATAAAAGGAACAGGTAAGTATAAAATTTATGGCTGATGCTCATAAAGAGTATCACTTGCACACAAAAAAAGAGATAGTTATTGAAGTTCTTAAAATTTTTAAACATACAAATTTAAATGCATTACTGCAAACATATGATCATACTCAGAAGAAACCTATTGTTTCCTATAGCACCAGGATATTACTTTAGCCAAATCTAACTGTTCTGAATCATTTGGGGGAATTTACAATGAGCAGAATTGCTTTTCTTTATTTTTTCTTTTCAAGAATTCAATTACAATTTTCACTGGGAATTTTAATTTCCAAATACAATATAAAACAATATCTACAGAGGACCTGAAATAACATCTTTGTCATTCAGAACTCTGAAGCAATTTGTCATTTGAATATCATGTGATGTATAATTCTAAGAGTGTGAAAAGGAAGCAAGTACAGAAAATTTATGAATTTATAAAAGAACTGAAGCTAATATGTTTTATTTAATTGAAAAAGAAACTCACATTTTGAAATTTTAAAGTTCCAGAATATATTTCTTCCAGTTCCTATTTCAGTATTCTTGCCAATGCATTCTATTTCTTGTGTGGAATCATAGTTTAAAGCAAACTTCAACAAAAACATATGTTAAATGGCAACAGGTGATAGCCATCAACTAATTATAATAGCATTCCAACAATTTGATAGAATTGAGATAGATTGTTATTGTTTCTTGCACTTCAAAACAGTAATAATTTACTCTGAAAGTCGTCCACAGAAATATGCAAAGAAAAAGAAAAAAAGGAAGGATAAAATGAAAATATATAAATAAGAATATATCGGTGCTTACTTTATGTTAAGATATTAGCTTTAGGTGTAAGTATTGAGCTATACAACATAAAAGTTAGAATAGCTACAGAAAAAGTATAGCAAATGACCTTAGGCATTCGATTGTTGCAAAATGGAGAATACGAAACAACATAAATAAATAAAATGCATTAAAAGAAATCTTACACTAAAAATAAGCTTGATTCTCTTGATTTTTATTTCTGTAAACAGGATTGATCACATGATAATGCATGACTATTCTCTATAAAATCCAGAGAGATGTCAAAGAATGCCTTTGCCTCCCAGAAGCAAATAATAAAAACGAGGAGGAGGAGAGAAAATATTAGGCAAAATGACTGAGGCAAAAATACAGAGGCTGAGGAAAATCAGAAACATTTTCAATTTATAATTGGAGGACTAAGAATGAATGAACTTGAATGAATAGTATGGCCTGGATCTTTCCTAAAGATTTCTCACCTTCTGTTTTTCACTTTCTTGCAATCATTTAATGAAACTCTCCCCTAAGCATTGCAACTATATTTGTTAAAATTACTCCCCTAATTTTTATTTTAAATCCACATTCAAATTATACAAAAACTGTATCTAATTGAGTGATGTAATTCATTATCATATCATATAACTTTAATACGTATGTTGCCTTTGGCTTGCTATTTTAATGGTATATAACTAAGGATCATTACATTAATTTGCTTTAAGACTGAACTCTAAAGTGTGGGAAAATTTATATGGAGAGTAAAATGACAATATTTGGCATTCAATTAGTAAAAATCTTTAAAACATATTACATGTTTATTTAAACCAACTATATTTTACAGTAATTTATGACCTCACACAAGATTTCAAAATCTTTACTGCTGATAAAAATTAATAATTATATTTTTGACATTATACTATTCCAGAGGCAGTTTACATTAGTTTTTCTCACTTAAAATTTACAATAATTTCATTTAAAAGATAAAAGAAAGTGAATTCTACAAAGGTCATGTGGCCAATCAAAATGACATAGAACAAAGAAATATTAGGATTTAAATGAAGGAAAATCTAACCATGAAAATTAGGCTTTTTCAATTAAACTTAAATTCTCTATTTGCTACCACTAACTAATCTTCTGCTATCCTAGAAGATCAACAAAAAGAGATTTTTGGAAAACAAAATTTTATCAAAGCAGGTTTTAATTTATCTTCATAATCACCAAAGAATTACTTTCCCGTAGTACAGATAATTTTAAAATATTAAAATAACATAAGGACTTAGGCAACTTTACAACTTGTAAAACAGTAAGTGACCATCTGTCTACCGAAACCTGTCTTCTGACATCTCAGTTAGTGCACCACAGCACTAAGTAAAACTTAAACTTGCCTTAGGCATGGTTTACCTGAATTCTCAAAAAAATAAAAGATTATTTTTCAAAAATATTATTTTTAGGTACACTTTTTTCTGTTTCTCCAGATAGCATTCAGCATATGGAGATATTTTTCTTAATTCATTAACTTTACAGATAATAATCAACTACCTACTCTATGTGAGATACTTTATATAATTTTTACCATGTAATCAAAACTACAAATCCATGAGGAAGGTAATATTTTCACCAACGTATTTCTGAGAGCATTGAGGCTCAGAAACACTGAACAAAATATCTATTACCCACAGTTAAAAGTTATTTAGTAGATATTTAAGGCATGTCCTCTGAATGTTAAAGCAGAATCTCTTATATCAGACTACATTCCAGAAAATCGTGCAGGCAGGAAGACCAGTCAGGAGGTTGTGCGGTAGCTGAGGTGTGAGGCAATAGTGTTCTGATCTAGCACACGCATCATGAGTGAGGGAAAGAATGAGTAATACTACATAAAAACACAAAAACTTGTAAAACAGATGTGAGGATTATGGGACAGATAACAGTAAAAGATTTGTTAGATGTGAAATTGAGTGGATAGTAGTGCTGACAAAAGATAGAGCATAAAACAAGAAAGAAAATTTACAAAGAAGACATGAATTTTCTTTCGCCACTTAAGTTTGGGGATGCTGAGAGGGAGTTTTCTGTCTCTGATAATCATGGAAGTAAACTAGGAGGGAGATACATATTTGAGAAATATTAACACATAGTTGTTAGATTATGGCATAGATTTAGTTGAGATCACCTAGGAAGACAGTAGAATTAAAAATCATTTGGCTTTGGATAAAATTTTATAAAACAAAAATGTAAGTGGTGGTTTAGTACTTATAGTAGACAGAGAAGGGTTAGTTAGACAAAAAATTGCAATGTGTTTGTTAACAGTAAGGAGAGCGAAAGGTCTCAAAAAGGGGTAGTCGGAAGTAAAATGAAGCAAAAAGTTAAGGCCTAAAAATATCCTTGGAATTTGGCATTCCCTTCTTAGGTAAAGATATACTCTTCAGTATATATTCTAGTATGTGCTATGCATTACCAACACAGTAGTCAATAAAACTGGCCTCTTTTTTATCATGAAGATTACAGTTTAATGGGGAAGCAAATCATAAGAGAAAAAAAATTATTATCCTAAATTACAATGAATGCTAAATAGAAAAAGAACAGTGGGAGGAGAAAATAACAGGATTTTTCTAATTTATATTTAAAAGTCAAGACAGACTTATCTGAGTAAATGATATTTAAATGGAGATCTGAAAGATGACAGCTTAAAAGTGACCCTAGGGAGCATATTTTCAAGGAGACATGGGTATCAAATTCAGACTGCAGTGGTTTGAAAAATTAATGTTACATGAAGAATTCAATTCAGTTCAAAGAACACTGAAAATAGAAAAAAGTAAAACTTCTTAAAGGTGATCTGGAATGTCAGTGGGGGTTGATTTTACCTTGGCATCATTGAGAAAGTGAGATGAGATAAAAAATGTAAACAAAATGGAAGGAATTAGCTTAGCGGAAACCTTGAGAAAGAACCTTCCAGACACTATCTTTAGCCTAAGCCCTTAATTAGAAGCATATATTGGAAGAATGGAACAGAAGGAGAGTAGAAGGAAATAAGGTCTGAGAGCCAATGTGGTGAGAAGGAACAGGAAGTAAGGCAGGGCTTTGACAGTTATTGTTTGGACCTTGGATTTTACTTCGGGGAAGGAGTAACCTTTGAAGATTTTCTTGGCTACTATTTTGGGGATAGATTATCAGGATATAGAGGGCAGGGGTAGAAGTCAGGAGACCACTTGGGAAGCTATTACCTCTGAACAAGAAATGATAATGCTTGTTCTACAATAATAGTAGAAGAGGTGGTTGTAAAGTGTTCATACCTTGTGTATATTTTGAAGACAGAGCCAATCAAATTTTCTGATGTGGAGGATATAGAGGATTTGAAAAAGAAAAAAAATAAAAAATAATTCCCAGAATTTAGGCTTACAAATGAGAAGGATATAGTTTGTGTTAAGTGAAACACGGATGGAGGATTTAGAATTCGGATGTCAACAGGTTAGGCTTAAGATGTCTATAAACAACATATTTAACATGTAAAACTTGAGTTTGATGGCCATGCACGATGGCTGCAGCCTGTAATCCTAGCACTCTGAGAGGCCGAGGTGGGACGATTGCTTGAGGTCAGGAGTTCCAGATCAGCCTGAGCAAGAGCAAGACCCCCATCTCTACTAAAAATAGGAAAAATTAGGCAGGCATGGGAGTGCACGCCTGTAGTCCCAGCTATTTGGGAGGCTGAAGCAGGAGGAACGTTTTAGCTCAGGAGTTTGAGGTTTCTCTGAACTAGAGACAGGCTTCAGAGAGACACTGGAGGAATAAAGCGGGACATGCTAAACATTAAAGGCATTAAAAGGTGTCATTAAAAGGCATGAAACAAGATGAGATCTTCTAGGAAGACTGTGTGGCTAGAAATGAGCAGAAAACCAATGGTGGAAATCTGGGGCACTCCCAACCCTCAGAGACCATCCTTGGCTGAGAATAAGCAGCCATTGAGGTCAGAGAAAAAAACAACACAAATAATGGAAAGCCAAAAGAAAGCATTTAGGAGCCAGAGATATCATCTTGTCAAATGCTGCTTGTAAGTCTAGTAAGATGAGGACTCAAAATTAAACTTTCGATTCTGCAACATGGAATTTACTGGTGACTTTGGGGAAATTTCAGTGTAGTGACGGGGGAAAATATTGACTGGAGCAGATTTAAGAGAGAAGGGTATAAAAACATTTGGAGATAGTGAGTTTATAAAAATGCTTCAAGATGATCTTATAATAGGGCAATACCATCAGAAAAGTGGAGTCAATAATATTTTTCTTTGTTTCTAAAGTTAGGAAAAATAACAGTATTGTGTCTATTGACACAATGATCCAAGAGGGATTAAAAAACTGGTGTTGTGTAAAGAGAGAAGGAGAATTATTGGATGAATGTCTTTGATAAGGTCAGAGGAATAAATCTCATGATCAAATGGAGGGCTTGGCTTTAAAAGGATAATACATGCTTCATTCAGTTTACATGGTGTAAATAGTTTAAATGGTGAAAACACTGAGTAAAGTATGAAAACACATATGCTGGTAGGAAGAAACGAAGTCAGTGAGTATATAGAACAAAGGTCACCAAACTACAGCCTGCATGCCAAAACCATCCCACGACCTACTTTTGTAAATAAGCTATTTTTGTTCTTTTCACATTATCTATGGTTGCTGCTTTCATATTACAGCAGAAGACTGGAGTAGTTGTGATAGAAACTGGACTTCAAACTCAAAAATATTTCCTATCTTTCCCTTTATTGGAAAGGTGTTATGACCCTTGGAATATATTATTCTTTCCAGAAGTTGGTGTTGGTAGTTTGTAAAGAAATTTGATAACAAACAAATAATGATGATACAATGTCAAGGGGATTTTTTTCTTTTGTTGATTGTTTCTAGTATCAAGGAAAAGGTATCAAGTTTATGGATTGAAAGGAAGAAAGAAGTAAACGAAGAAATTGCAATGCTACAAACGGTATATAACTAGTGAAAAAGAAAAGAAAAACTCTGGAGGAGTCTAGAGAGACTAGGTTTTTAAGGAGAAATAGCGGCAGGGTGGCTTTGCCAGAACAATGAAAGGGAAAAAAAATGATGTGGGCCTCAGTTGAGAAATAGATTTTCCCTCCTGTCTTGTAAGATTGCCTCCATTATAAATACCCAGCTAATTTTTTGTCATTGATTTATTCGTTGTTTTAAAGCTGAATATTGTGGTTCATTAGAGTAGTTTTGAAAAATTATATTGATTTTACTCCTTTGTGTGCATAAATGAAATAATCTTCATTTTTAGTCTCATTTTTGAGGAAACTATTAATAATTCAATATGTAATATCTCCCTGCTTTAAACATGTCTTTATAGGCTCAAACTAGAAATGATTAGAAAAAATGCTTATTTGTTAAAAAGAAGTATCCTGATAGAAAAAAATATTCTTTGAACCAGTCAGATTGAATGACATTGCTTCCTTCCTGAGAAGGCAAAACCCGTCCTTTCATTTCTAATGGATACCTGCTGGTCGACCAGGGATCATCCCTCTTGGACCTCTGTCAACCAACTGGCAGATTTCTGACCCTTGATTTACTCTGACAGCTTCACCTCTCATGTTCCAACCTGAGAACAAATTGCTGCCTTTCCATCAACTAGCTGGACTCTTCTCTGACCTCCTATGTATGTAGTGTTAGTATTTTGGCTTTACTCATCACTCTGTAGTTTGTTGCTTCTTTATTTTAGATCATGGCTGGCAAAAAGAGATCAAAGTCAGATACGTCAGATACACTATCTATCAACTAAGGACACCCGATTAAATAACAACAACAAAAATAATTTTAACATCTGTGCAATGATCAGAGCAGAGTGGAAAAATGTTGGGCTGAGGGTGTGACACTGTTACATTAAGATAAGATGACACAGGGTTTGGAGTATTAATGGCATGAGAACAACAAGCAATTAGAGAAAAAGAGCAGAGTGATTTGTGCAAAAAGAAGAAATTATGTTTTATGTTACCTTCTTTTTTCTTCCTGTTAACCATTTGTCTGTGTTACGTCATCTCTTTCTGGCAAGTCTCCTTTTGTGACATTTCATTCTGATCCATGTTTTTCCAATCTCCACCATTTTATTGTGAAGATCCCTAAGATGGAAGTTTCTAAGTTTGATCCACTTTCTTTAATTCAGTTTCTAATCACAACCATTGTATTTAACTCTAAAAAAGTCCCCAAATTGTGTCACTTGAACTTTTCCTTACCAAAAGCTGAAACATGCTCAAAATTCCTATGAATATTATCTGGAAATTTTACTGTATCTAAATTGTAGGTTTCATATTCAGGTTTGAACTCTGTTAACAACCACCTTAGAAAAAATTCACTGCTTAATTATTTCATTGCCTAGATTGTATATTTTTTAGGAAATCTTATGGTTATTTTAGAAGTTTACATTAATTCTGTTATAAGCACAGTTTTTATAGGTGCATTGTGTTTGACTCATAATGGATTTGTGTTTATGGTTCTTATTATGATTGTTTTTAATTATTAGCCTACTTGTTTTAATGATAATGCCGCAGACTTCTGATTCGTCTTAGAAGTCTGTCTATTCATTATCACAGGGCTCATATTCCTTCACGGGAACAAGCTAAAGTAAGTGTGACTGCCCACGTTGGACTTCTTGTGTTCTATAGAATGCCCAGCACTCTCATACAGCCAGGAAAAAACTCATTTTTATTATCTCTATGCTCCCCAAATGCTCTTGGGAAAAAAAGTGTCTCAACTGACAAGCTCCTGGAGTAAAAAATGGTGTTTGATTTACTTATAACAATGACAAAATATAGACAGGTTCTCGAAACATTAAATAATGTTTAATGAATAAATATTTTATCTGGTACCCTATAAATGGATTGTCAATTAAATTCAATTTCAAAATGCCAGCATTTTTATTGAATTGAATGTTCTGATAATTACTTTGTCTCTCAATTATTCAGAGACTCTATTTCATGTAAAATAAAAAATCAAAAAAATCATACAATGATCATTTTTTAATTTCCATTTTTGTTTTACTGACTTCCTGTTCACACTTTCATTTTTTGGAGGTGGAGCCTTGCTTTGTTGTCCAGGCTGGCCTTGAGCTCCTGGGCTGAAGCAGTGCTCCCCCTCAGCCTTGAAAGCAGCTGGGACTACAGACACTTGCCACTGCTCCCAGTTTGTGTGTAATTTTTATTATAATAAATAACAGATAGGGTTTTTTTTTTTAAATCCACTGATCTTAGAGTATACAATTAAGATTGACAGGAAAATATATTCATTTTGACGTTTTACATTTTTAAGAGACTATAAAAATCAGTTCTATATGACTCCATTAAACAAAATTATTGAAAACACACAAATCACCCTCTGTTCAAATTCAAAATTATTACTATCCCTCAATCCCTTGAATGTTAACTCACAAATATTTTATGTATGGATTTGTAGAAATTTTTACGTGGAATTTTTATCTCTTCCATTCCAATGCTTTTCTTTTTGAAATGAAGACTTTAACTCAGAAATATTTAACTTGTCTAAGGTTACACAGTTGGAAGAGTCAGGTTTTCTAATTCTCAGTCCCTCAGGCAGCACTATCATTTTATCTTTAAAATCTATGACTGAGTTAATATTTCTTAATTGATTTCAAATATAGCAACCCATGTATAAATAGACTAACAAACCAATTGTTTGTTTTTCAAACAGCTTTTAATGTGGTTTTATACTTTTAAAAATGAAAAATGTCAATGAATAAATTTGGAGAAATAATAAAAATATCCTGATAATTTAGATGGCATCACTTCTTATTAAATTCTCTGTGGTTGATGTGATATTGACTGTGAATCGACAGCAAATTTTGTGATTGGATAATAAGAGCCAGTTTTGTTTATTAATTCAAGTTTTAGTTTTAAGGGTAGACAGTTTCTATAGAAAAAAATTTTAATTAAGCAGATGTTTCTCTGAGGTTTTTTGCTATGTATAAAGAGCAAAAGTATTTTGATGATTTGTGAGAATTCTCAGTAAAAAGACAGTGAATAACATATCTGCATGGGTGTATAAGTACTGCTATTAGTCAAAGAAATGGAATTCTTTATTTTTAAAGTTTCCTAACACAAAATATTCATTAATTTCAATTGAAATTAGTTAACAAAATGTAAATCATCACAATTTGAATGTGTATTCTGATTGTAGTCTTCTTTTATTCTTGCTTTCATCAGTTATAAATCTGTTTAAAACTAGACATTACTTTAAAACTACATGTATTAAGTAACATTATTATTTCACCTCTTCTTTTCTCTACCCTGCTGAAGAGTCATTGTGCCGTACTATGTGTACAACCTGTGAAGATGAACATAGTATGAACGTGGTTGGTACTCAGTGTATACCCGATGAGTTGCTTAGACAGCAAGAGGAGCATGAGCTACACTTCAGAAATAATGTATTATCTATCCCAGTTGATAATTCTTGAGGTATGAATAGAGAAGTTGTACTCTTTCATAGAGGCTATGAATTTAATTCTGCAATTCAGGAGAGTTTATTTCAACAGCTTCTTTTTACTACCCTAAATTATACTGATGTAAATAGCCCAATTTCTCAGGCTTAGCAAAAAGTAATAAAATGTATCAAGCAATTGTTTCTGGAATAATCTAATGCTATATCTAATGATAATTATATTTGAAGATTTGTGGAAAAGAGTTTACATATATACTCATATTTAAATCAGATTAAATCATTCAATGGTGGCTTAATTTTTTTATTAACTTTTTAGAAGTAAAATGTAATACAGAAAAATGCATGATTATAAATGTACATGTTGATGAATTACCACAAAGTGAACACGACCATGAGTCATTACCCAGATCTGGAAATCAGCATTACCAATATCCCATAAGCTGTTCTTTTGCCTTTTCCCAATTACTGTCTTTGCCTCATCAGAATCTTTATCCTACTTTTAAAATGTGTATAATAGTTTTATCATTTTTTGAACAGAATATTCATTCAATCTTTTGTGTCTAGCTTCTTTCTCTCAATGTTACATTTGTGAGATTCATTATGCCATTATATTATAACTGTGTGTCATTCATTTTCATGTTGTACAGTATTCCATTGTATAAATGTACCAGAAGTTAATTTTAATTATGTTGTTGTAGAATATTTGGGTTGTTTCTTAGTGTTTGGACATTGCTAATACAGTTGTTCCTGTACTTACAATGGGGTTATGTCTTGATAAAACTATCGTAAATTGAAAATATCATGAGTTGAAAGTATGTTTTACGCTTATGATATTTTCAACTTAGAATGGGTTTATTTTGATCTTTAAGAAGATACTGAATGCATATCACTTTTACATCATCATAAAGTCAAAAAATTATAAGTTAAGGATTGTCTATATTGCTACTAGAAACATTCTTGAAAGGATTATTTAGTGAATATGTACACATACCTATTGGGTTTATAACTAAGAGTGGAATTTCTGGAACATATGCTATATATAGGGTTGCCTTTAATATCCACTGCCCAAGAATTTTCCAAAAACAGTGGTGTCAATTGTCACTTCCACCAGAGTTGTATGAAAATTCTAATTGCTCCACATCCTTAACAACATGTGGCATTATCAATCTTTAAATTTTAGATATTCTGTTGTCTGTGTAGTGGTATGTTCTGTTCTGTTCATAAAACTTAATCCACTCTTGTATAGTTCAGAGACCATTTCTTAGTTATTTTTAGGAATATGCTAAAATACTTTCTAAGGAAATTTTCACGGTCTATAGAATGAGGTGTCAGAATTAATATTTCAAAAATATTCCCCTCTTAAAAAAAAATAAAAGAACCACACAGCTATCCTTGGATGTAATCTGAGGATTTGAATGGTGATGGCCCAGTAAGGGGAGACCAAGTCAGGGATTGGCTAGAAAGAAAGAACCAAGGGTTACAGAAATTCAGGCAAATTAGCACAAAAAAAAGAGAGAATACATCTAAAGATTAAAGAGGTCATCAGGGAAAACATGTAAGTAAACAAGGATTTATTTGAGGAAAATAAGATAGAAAAGACTTAGAAGAGAATATTAAGAAACCAAAGGCCCAGAACTGGAGACAGAATTTTGGCATCCAAGAGTCAGGAAAATTTATTTACTTTTTTAAATTTGATCCTGAACTAGCAACCACTAAAACTTGTCCATCTCTAAGTATAAGGGTGCAAATTTTGACAAGTTCATTCATCTTATTGGAGTTGAGGGTGCTTGAGAATGAGTCTGGCAAACTGTCACAACAGGTATTTTCAGCCACTAATCAAAATGCAAGAAAAAATAGCCATGTTGTACATACACACTTATTTAGAAATAAGCAATGATTTCATCATCAAGAGTAGAATTCCATTTCTTTTGCAATTGTATAGAATTCTGCTTTTCCAAGAAAGCTCATTATTATTCTCCTTCAACTGAATGAGTCATTAGAAGGTTTAACTTTGAAGAAAATGAAACACTTAGCAAAGCTCCATTTTAAATATATTGAGTTGCCCTTGAAAGTTTTCTAGTAACACAGAAATGGTGTCTCATTCATAGGAATTATAGCAGCAAATGACTTTTAATAGGCAGTAACAAAGTAAACAGTGGAAGGTGAGAAAAGGCTTTATCCACATTCACTAACATGTCCACTGGGGTAAATTAGAAATTCTTTTATAGGAATGTTCCTGCTTCAGAAAATAGAACAAAACAGAACGTTTATGTTTCAAGAGATTTCTACAGTATCTCCCAAGTCAGTTCTTAAAAGCCCCCTTCAGAAACACAAGGAGAATTTTAAAGTTTGGAATATTTACATCTATATTTTATTTGAATCTTTCGAATATTACCTCTGCATAAAGAAAATGATGGCACTATAGCATTTCATGGTCTGGACATAAAAGCCAAACCCAATGTCTGAAGAAAACAACATTATTCATGGTCAATAATCACATTTATATAACACAATAGTTTAAAATATTAAAGTGATAGTCATATAGATTATATAGATTAATAGATTATATATTTCCTTAAAGTTAGCATTATATCAAAACTTATGTTTTATATCTTATATTTAGAATATAAAGTGGGAATTTTGCAGTTACTTACCTTTATAATTATAGTTTTAAGTAATAAAATTATACATATGTATATACTGTGTGTCTATATGATTGTATATGTGTAAATCTATTTCACACATGCATTCTTAAAAATTGTAAAAGTGATGGCTAATTTAGGTATTACAAATGAATGTTTTGTATTTCCCCTATACATAGGTAGTTTTTATTTAAGCTGTGAGTGACAAAAAACCCAAGATAGATGTTTACTTCTCTTCCAGGTAAACGTCTGGGTGAATAGTTCAGAGCTGGCACGTTGCTTTACATTGGGAGGGACTCCAGTTCTTCCTGTGTCATTCCACCCCTATTGCAGCCTCCATCCCCAGGTGGCCTGAAATGGCTTCTCTAGCTCCAGTTACTCAAATTCCTGTTGATGTTGACAAGAAGACAAAGTAGAGAGAAGAAAGGCATGTTCTGGCCCTTAAAGACACTTCCTAGAGTTCACATAGCCTTCACTGACATTCCTTTTGTTGCAATTCAAACATATGATCATGTCCTGAGAAAGAGAACAGAGAATACAGTCTTTATTCTGAGCAACCAGATCTTCAGGTAACTGTGCTATTATTATGAAAGAGGGGATTATGGTTATGGAGGAACATTTTGCAGTTGATGTTACAACCTCCTGTCAATAGCAGGGGTATGGGTGAGTCTCTCTCTCTCTCTCTCTCAAAATATGTATATATGTGATATTGTACTAAGAACATGTAAAACATTTACATTTAAAACATTTTTTAAAGCCAAATGATTAAGTTATTATTATACACATTAAATATTATCAAGTAATAATCTAACATGAAATCTTAGGATATTTATTTTTATACACACACACATTCTAAAGTAGAAATAAATATTGTTCTGTTATGGAGTTATTAAAGTTATTGAATTAGAAGTATGGTGCTTAAATTGATTCTATTAGAAATCTATTTTTATATGTGCACCTAGGGCAAAAGTAACACTGGGAAATTTTTTTAAAAAGTACTATTAATCCTTTTAAGCCAATGTTTAAAAAAAAGAAAACCTAGTGACATTTAAATGGCATTCTGAGTCTAAAACTGTTTGAATGTAGACATCAGCTTCAGATAAAGGTGTTACTTTTAAGAGTCATTCGGGTATTTAATGAGAAAAAGACAAGTAAAGCTCTATAAAATCCTCTAAACAAAACACTTACATAAGAGCAATAGTAAGAGCGAAGAGACTATTTTTATTTTCAACATAAAATTTGAGAGCCAAACGTTATTTTTTACAAAATTTGATCCAGAATTTACAGTTATATGAATTTAAGAACAAAGATAGTTACCTGGATGCTCTTTATAGCATATATAAATATCAAAACAATTGCAATATCAAAACATTAACAGCAATATAAATGACTAATAATTGGTTGTATAAATTATAGCACATTTGAAAATGGAATACTAACCATAACAATGAAGTTATATATTTGGTATAAAAATACATTTAAGCTATACTACTATACTTTAGCTATAATTTATACACATTATAAAATACTATATGAAATATGACCTAAATTTTGTAATACATATGTGTACAATAAAGTTAAAGTATGTGTGCACAAGCATTAACATATCTGTAAGGATATATACCAAATGTTAACAGTGATTATCTCTATATCATGAAATTTTGATAATTGAGATTTTCTATTCTTTCCACATTGGACATGAGTTATCTGAAAAGTATTACAAACAGCATAAAATATAAAGTAATACAATAAGATAATTTAATGAAATAGGAAATATTTAAAATATGCAATTAAGTAAAAGGCAGATAACATACCAATATCCATGTATGAATGCTCTTAAGTAAAAATAATGGAATATGCTTTATGATACAATCCAAGTATGTACACCAAATGTTATCAGTGGTTAATTTGGGAATTAAGGTTTTTGGATGACTTTTCTAATAAGAAAAACTATGTATTTTAAAATTATGGTCAAATTATTAATCTTTATGTTTGTTAAAATATGTGACTTCTACAGAATTTCTGCTAAAATAAAAAAAGTAGATACTTTACATTCCCCTGTAAGTTCTTAACATCTGCTCCCATAGTAGACCATGAGGGTCTGAGAAGAAGCTATTTATACCCACTAAATTATCTAACAGCTGACAGAAAAAGTTTAGGTAACTGGCATTCTGTAGTCTTGAATTTACTTATGGAGGTAACAACAAAAACACCTGGATTCAAAAAACTATAGTGGAATTGCATCAAGTCTTGTGGATCAACTGAGGCTGAGAAACAAGTCTGGGGCGAGGCCCCAGCAGGGTGCTGTCTCTGCACTTCAGCACTTACGTAGGCAGAGCAGCTCCTGATTAATTACCACACATGCAACTGCTAAGTGTGCTGTGGGGGGGAGGGGAGGAGGGAGGCAGGTGGACAAAACACTTTCTTTCCAATGTTAGTATTTAGCCAGGAACCTCGGCATAGATCCTATTAGTTGATATAAGATGATGTCTATCTGTTTAGCATGTTAACTATAAAGCCATTTACGTTTGAAAATCATGTTTTAAGTCTATATTGCATTAGCGTTTGTCAAGAGCTATTCATACAACACCAACTAAAAAATAAAAATAAAGGGAAAATTTTGAATTCTTCTAACGAAAATTTGAGAAGTGCCCAGGTAGAATTGATCCAGGAACCTTGAGATTCGGGGTTTTAAATGACCTATCTCTGTTTCTTGGTCAATCTCCTCTCCTTTGTCTCTGTCCCCTCTTCCTCTCCCCCTCTTCTTGTCCCCCTGTTTCTGTGTTGCTAGTTAATTCTCTCTAACTGCTAGCAATCGTTTGCCACATCCATAAGATCCTTATACAAGTTTTCTTAGTTTTGACACTTACCATTTAACATGTCTTGGGAGAATGTACTGGCACATCCAGCACCCACACGCCCTGTGAATTTTATCTTCCAAACACCTTTCAGATATGTCAACCTCTAGATACTTCCAACATTTCTACTCACGTCCACTGCTATCATTGCTTGCCTGCCTTTCTGCAATAGTTCTTAAATGGTCAGCATGTAACGTTCCCTTCCCTCCCACACACATGCTTAAATCATTCTCTAGAATTTAAGTAATTCCCTAAATCTTCACCCCCTCTCAACACACACACTAATCATTCTCTAGAGTGAAGTTAGAGAAATAGTTTTAAAATTGCAAGTCTGATTGCATCCTGCTAACATAGTCTCCTATTAAAAAGCATACATGGCCTCCTAGAATCCTCAATGTGGCCTGGAGAGACCTTTGCTTTATGGCCACTTTCTGCCTTTCCTACTTCTTTCAGAATGTTTCCCCTTACTTCTACACTGCCCCCCAAAAAACTGTGTTGGTTTTCCTACGATTTCTTCTTAAATGAACACTGCCTCTTACCAAAGGATCTTCTCCCTCTGCATACACCCTTCTTTTCTCTTCTCTTTACCAAGTTAATTCTGACTCGTTTTTTAAATCTTGGCGAAATCTGTTAGTTTTCTACTTCTGCTGTAATTAAAAAAAAAAAAGAAAGAAAGAAAACCCACAAATTTACAGTTCTAGAAATATTACAGTTCTAGAGGGCAGAAGTTCAAATCTGTCTCACTGGGATAATGCCAAGATGCTGGTAGGGGTGGGTTCTGCTGGAGTCTCTAAGGAAGAATCTATTTCATTAGCTTGTCCAGCTTCTAGAGGCTATCTGGATTCCTTGGCTTATGGCCCCTTCTCCATCCTCTAAGCCAGCAGTATAGTATCTTCAAATCTCTTTCTCTCTCTGACTCTCACTCTCTGCTTCCATCATTACATTGCCTTTTCTGAATCTGACCCTCCTACCTCCTCTTATGAGGACTCTTGTGATTATACTGGGCACAGTGGGATGATCTAGGATAATCTCCCTATCTCAAAATCCTTAATTTAGTTATGTTTTTAAAGTCCCTTTAGTCATGTGAGGTACCATATTCATATTCACATGTGCTGGGAATAAGGAAACGGACATGGTTGGAGAAGCATCATGCTGTTTACCACGCTAACATAATTTTTTTATGGAGACCTCCGTTATTTGATGAAAACTCCTTCATATGTGCTCTCAATCTTCATTTGCTTGTACCCTCTCCAACACTAGGCTCTAGGCCCTGTAGCAGCAAACATTATGTCAATTTTGCTAACCATTCTAACCGCTGTCCACTACAGCATCTGCCACATCATAGAGGCTCAACACGCATTTTTGATGGACAAATGAATATACCAGTTAATGTCACCTTTCCTTTCCAGATTTGGTCATACCACTGTAGCTGTAGAAGTGTAACCTATGATTAGCTCGTCATTTTTTTTTTTTTTTTTTTTTTTTGAGACAGAGTCTCACTCTTTTTTGCCCAGGCTTGAGTGCCGTGGCATCAGCCTAGCTCACAGCAACCTCAAACTCCTGGGCTCAAGCAATCCTTCTGCCTCAGCCTCCCGAGTATCTGGGACTACAGGCACGCGCCACCATGCCCGGCTAACTTTTTCTGTATATTTTTAGTTGTCCAGCCAATTTCATTCTATTTTTTTAGTAGAGACAAGGTCTCGCTCTTGCTCAGGCTGGTCTCGAACTCCTGACCTCAAATGATCCGCCTGCCTGGGCCTCCCAGAGTGCTAAGATTACAGGCATGAGCCACCATCATAAATCCTATGCCCACCTATTTGGTCAAATGCATTGGATCTATTACTGAAAGCAGGGGGAAGGGTACCTGGTATTCACAAACAAAAGCTCCTACACTACCATTTTATCTTGTTTTCTAATTTGCTAGCATTAGTACAACTCTTTTAGAGTCAGATAAGGCTAATATAATAGAAAAAGTAAAACCGAAATTTGACTCACCCGTAACTATGGGCTAGAAATTACTGGGGCTTTATTCAAGTTTAGAGAAAAATTATTGGAGATTCTTCTGGGAGGGTAGTATGTATAGGAACTTGGTAGTCCTTAGACACTATTCAGTTGAATATTCAAAACTATACTGTCTATGGGAACTGAACTTGGGGGTCTCAATGTTGGCTGCAACCAGGAAGAATATGGAATTATAGGCAGGATGGCAGCTGTGTCCTATATTCTTAGGAGAATAAAATTCAGTTTAAATCAAAGCCCCATTGTCCCAAAGATTATTAATTGACAAAGGCAGGAGCACACTCCTAAGAAAATACAGAGGAAACAGACAAGTAATTTAATAAAGTTCACAATTATAGGCTTTAGCATTTCAGGTTGGCTATAAAACAGAAGGATACACACATATACATACACACACACACACACATACACGTTTTCAAGTTTTTAAATAAATTTGTGATGGTTATTTTGTGTGTCAACTTGACTGGGCCATGGGGTGCCCTTATGTTTGGTTCAACATTGTTCTAGGTGTGTCTGGAAGGCAGTTTCTGAAAGAGATTAACATTTGAATTAGTAGACAGAGTGAAGCAGATCTCCCTCTCCAACGTGTGTGGGACTCATCCAATCTGTTAAAGGCCTAAATAGGACAAAAAGGCTTAGCACAAAAAGAGAGAACTTTTTCTTTCTGATGCTCTTTAAGCTGAAACATAGTCTTATCCTCACTTTGCACTCAAACTGGAACTTACACTGTAAGCTCTTTTGGTTCTCAAGCCTTCAGACTATAGGTCTTGGGATTTCTTAGCTTCCATAATTCCATGTGCCAGCTACTTATAGTAAATCTTCCATTTGTACTGTTTTCTAGAAAACCCTGACAAATAAAAAAATAGTTAAAAAGATATATGTTAAAAGCAAGGTCAAAAAAGATGCCCTGGTGGTCATGGAAGGCAGGATTCTGCTATAGCTGAGAAAAACATCAAATTCTGACTGTACCACAAGTCTTATACTCACAGCGAGGTAGATTCATCATTATGCTACAGAAGTGTCAGTATCAGGGCCCATCACTTCTTGGATGCCTTCCCATCACCTTAGAATGACCCCAGCAATATTCTCACATGGTCATACTTTTGATTAAAACTGGCAAAATCAAGATTGCTTTTATGCCAATTAATTAAAACACCAATGTATATACCATTGCTAGATTATACCACTTAGAGCACACATGAGCTAACTTTTATTTGAAAAAAAATTGATAATCATCTAGTTAAGGGCAAATTGTATTATATTTTATAGTGCAGATGTATTGAACATATTTGCAACTGGGTAAGTTTATAATAGACTTTAGAGAAGTGCTGGTTTAAGATAAATAATGATTTATTTTTAAACAGTAAAGGACATTAGGTAAGACTAAGACTGCCTCAGGCCGCACTAGCTCAGAAACAAGAATGGCGGACTCTACTGGTTGCATGAATCCAGTGTACGCGGCTGTGAGGAGCTAATAGAGAAGAGAGGTAGTAGAATGCAAGTTTCTTACTTCCAAGGCTGACATAGATAGATGGGATCTGGATGAGGACAGGGATGGGGATAGGGATGTGGAATAGGAAGGGACATAGGGAGAGGAATAGAGAGACAGACAAGGACAAAAATATTATCCTTTTATTGAGAGATACAATAGCAGGACTGGCTTCCTGAGAAAGTATAAGTGGGGAGGAAAAAACAGCACAGAGTGCCCTGGAAACAGGTGAATTTGGGCTAGGACTTGGATTTATCTGGTAAAGATTACATGTGAAATTCTGGGCATATAAAGAGACAAAAAGATCATAGAGACTTTAGAGTACACTGCTATAATTGAAATAAGAATTTTAGAGAATTTGTTAGAAGCCAATTGGCATAGGTTTTGAAAGATACGCTAAGGTGTTAGCATGTCCACTCTTAAAATACAGAACTTAGTTTTCACAAAATTTTGTACTAGTATTTCATTAAAGTTCTAAGTTTAGTTGTGAAAGAAGCTGTTTTGTAGTTACATTTTCAACGTATGGCTTTTAGATTGTGAATTCCTTGTTTTCTCATCCTGTGTTTATTTGCATTAACAGTTTTCCAAGTCACATGGCCTATATTTGGAACTATTCTTACAGACATCTGTCTGATCATATAGCTTTGTGTGAATATTCAGAGGGAGAGTCTAGACAGAGAGGTTGGAGGAACTTGTATTTTCTTATTCTGAAGTTGAGGAAGATCCAGATTATCTGAGAATGATACATTTTTATTGAATGCTTAATTAATTTAGTGTCATGCTGTATTCATGAATATGTGAATATTGATTACAGTTTTAGGGTTCTTTGATGGCTACATAAGAATAGGTTGGTGCTTCTCAGAGCATGATTCTTAGATAACTGACATCAAAATTTTGTTCATATACAAACTCCTTGGGCCTACTTTAAGAGTACAGATTGGACTTTCCTGAAGTGCAACTCAGATCTACACTTTTTTTTTTTACGTTAAAAGTTATAATCCATTGGAATGAGGTCATAATGCTAGACTCCATTGTCACTATCAAGCAAGGGCTGAGCTTATCAATGTCATACTATTATAATATAAAATATAAAGTTAAAAGAAAAAATTCCAAATTGGAATTCAAAAAGTTTCTATTAAGGAGGGTATCATTTATATAAAACACTATTTTGCATAATATTTTCATATGATTTTTCAGTATGTTATAAAGGAAAAAATGACAATAATGTCAAAGATTGGTGAAAGCCCCAATTAAATAATATACCTGCACTAAATTAACTTTTGACAAATTTGTCAAAAATATTTTTTAAAGTAACTAGTTCAAATGTGAAGCTGTTGGCCAAACTACTTTATAAAAATAAAAGAAAAATTAAGTTAATATTATACTAAAAACAAAAGAAGTGAAACTTCTGAGGGAAATAAAAACAGAGACTAAGAAGTTCCAAAATATGACAGTAAAAATTGACAATGGACATGTCTTATTAATCTATGCAGCAAACATGATTGTCCTCAATGAAATACAAATTATAATTCCCAGGACCATGAGACATTTAGTAATCTTTTACATTAAATTTGAAATATCTTTGACTTTATTAATTTGTAAGTTTGATATTTTGTATTGGTTTAAATAAACATCTCAATCTATCTTAAGGGAAAAGCCTGAGGACAATCTTATTTGAAATCCAATAGGTCTAATATCCTATGTAAATCATTGCCACAGTTAATTGTAAACTACCGTATATAAAGTGAATTATAATTAGATAGAAAGATGATACTTGGATAGACAGACAGACAGAATCATTACTGGTTTGGGTGTTTTTAGGAATATAAAGGCAATGTCTTGCACTGCTTGTCAGGCATCTTCAGAAGTTAGTGTAGTTCTCGTAATATATTAAATAAAAAAGTGATGATCAAATATCATTACAACACCTTAACTCCATTACAGTTGCTTGAATAAAACAAAAGGACATTGGGTCTAGAGATGAACAAAGCATAGCCAAAGATGATATGTGTTTTAATTCAAGTTCAGTTTATGCATTTGAGCACAAACCCCCTTGGCGAAAGTAATTTTAGAAAATAAAGTTTAGGATATGTTGCTTCAAAACTGCTGTGTTTAGTTGATAGTCCATAAATTCTCTGTTGGAAATATTATGGTCTACAGTGGATTCTAGTTAATTGGTACATCTCAGTGGAAATTGAAATATGCCAATTAGACAATGATTGTCTCATTTAAATACATAATTGCTCTTATGAACTATCAGATACATTTGAAATTAGAATGGATTTTTGAAATGCAAAACATTGACCAAATTGTATATGTACCTAATTAAGACAAATTAGAAATGCAGATGTTGGGCATGATAAAAAGCATTATCATCAAGGCATATTCCCATTTCTTTTATTCAGCAGTTTAACAAGTATTATAATTCATCTGGTCAATACAAACTCAAAGTATACCTAATAAACACAGTCAAAAAATGAATTTTAAAATTGTGTTATTAATACTACTCTACACTATTATTTCAGAAATCCATCAAAGCCAAAACTGTATAAAGTTGCTGCTTTTTCATACTTAAATGTTCTAAATTAAGGCATTAATTTGGAATGAATTAATTTTTTATGGTAAAGACAAGATAATTTTTAAAATTTCAAAATAATTTTTATACTTGAGTACAAGTTAATAGGATGTTTCTCCAACATGTGCTAAGATAATTAATATGGGCAAGTCTATTTCATGAGAAAACCTTATTTGCTACAAAAAACTTCTATTAATGTAACCTGGAAGACATAAAGAAATTTGTGAAATATGAGATATGGAGAGCTTTCCCTGTTAACTCTGATAATGATTTATCAAGAATGCTGCCCTGAATTCACCACACGATTTAAAATTTATATTTGTGACAATTTATATATTCATAGATATCTGTAGTATCACAAATGTAAAAGACCAAAGTCTTGATGTTTTTCAATCCAGGTAGATTTTAAGCAGTAATAAATTACATTTTTGAGTAATTACTTAGAAATATAATGGGTGTATGTATTTTGTCTTGCGCAGTTACAGCCAAACTATCTTATTAAAACAGCCTAAACAAATAATAAGGTTTTTTTTAATTCTTCGAGTCTACAAAACAAAAGAATTTCAACAAATGATGATTAATACAACCAAATAGAACAACCATTTTTCATTATTTTCCTTTGCATAGATAATATTCACATTGTTTGCATACTTTCATTGTTTTCAGTTAGTATTTATCAAATATTTAAAATATTTAAAATAACATTTAAATTACTGTGTGATACCAAAATATATGTAATTAACAACATATCCTTAAACAATTTTTTAAAATAATTATTTTATATTTTACAAAGCACCATTGTTCACCATAGTAGATTATTCAGAAAATAATATTAAAACGTGAAATGAATTTGTCAAATTATTTGAAAAAGTCAAGAATTTTGATACAAATTTTATGTCAAGAAACTAATTAAAATCAATTTATAATCTCACAAAAAAGTGAATGAATATTCCTGTTTTACTAAACCCTGATAACTGCTATAGTAGGCAAATTGTAAAGTGACACAAACAATCCTTTCCCCCGGTGTACAACTCTGGTGTAGCTCCTGCACCTACGTGCCAATGCAGCTATGGACGTGACGGGACCTTGGCTCCCTTGATTAGCTTATATTACAAGGCAAATGGTGATGTAATCGTCACCCCTGCGATTACGCTGCAGTACATACACAAGACTCTCTTGTAGCTGACTGGAGGAAAAGAAGAAATCAGAGAGAAGAGTTCCTGCTAGCACAGAAAAAAAGCAAAAATAGCCACGTCGTGAACTGCTTATGGGAACTAGGAGGCAAAGAACTGAGGGCAGCCTCAGGAAGATGAAAGTGACCCCCAACTACCGCTAACATAAGCTAAGATAAAAACAGGGACCTCAGTCCTACAGCTGCCAGAAATTAAATTCTGCTAATAACCACAGGAAGAATGAAGGTGTGCCAGTTGCCTGATTTCAGCTTTATAAAACCTCAAGCAGAGAACTAACCTATGCCTGGAGTCCTGACTCCTAGAAACTTAAAAAATAATAAATTGTGTTGTTTAATGCCATTAAATTTGTGGTAAAGTTTTATGCAACAATAAGAAATAACTATAATTGTTACCTATTATCATTTTGAATTACTGTCAAATAAATACACCATTTTTGTTTAATTTTTACTTTTATTCTTATGATTTCAATATTGCATATTTTCCAGAAAAAGACATTTTTAGTTTACTCTAGGCTTATTTTTTCTCATTTATTAATTTTTCTTTTGGATTGTTTTAAAATAGGGTTTATGGTTTTCATATGAGTAGTAAATTCACCCTCCTTTTTTAAATATCCCTTTTCAATTTGTTTATGGAGAGTTTTATATACAAATTTTGTTTTTAATTTTATGGCTTCACGTTCTGGTTTATTTTTCTTTGTTTCAATGCTTAGAAAGCTCTCTTAAATTGAAGTTATATTTGCACACTTGTGGTTCATCATTTGTAAAGGGCATTCCCAGATACCCAGGTGCTGAAGCCAAAAATTGCATAGTCAGTTCTAAAATATCAGAATCCCTCAGCCCCATATCTCAATCATCAATGTCTGGAAATATTATCTAATTAATAAATATGTGCTAAAACCATCTCTTCTCAGGAACCCCTCTACTAGACTGTTGTGTAAACAATAGGTAAACTTTTGATGTGTCAAGCATAGAAATCCAGAGCTGTTGTTATAGTAGTTAGCATGCTATGCACAATGCAGATATAGTTTCCTTGAAGTAGGATTCTACGGTAATAAAAAAAATTTAATTTATGATATTGGCTTAGTGGGCAAGTGAAGGTTTGACCAAAAAAAAAAAAAAAAGTAATATATGAATCTTGGATTTTGGGGAAACATTACACCATGAGAAATCTTTTGGGAAATACAAAACAAAACAAACAAATCAGTTGCTCTAATAACTGGAAAGGCAGAAAGCATGTCGATGGAGCCTGTGCCATTATTTTTAATAAGGTGTTGTAAGACAGAGATTAGTTCAGGAAAGAACCACATCATTTGGAAACAGAAATTTAAAAAAAGAGCAATAATACATAAATATGGAAGCTTACAGATTTGAAAAAGCTTCTGCTTCTAGATTCCAAATAATAAAAAATGGAGTTGAAAACCTTTTGAGAACAAAGTCTCACTTCACTGGCAAAGATCAAATTAAGCTTCTGGCTTCTCCATCCAAACAATCCCATTAAATTGGGGGAGGAAGACATTGGGCTAGGAGAAAAATATTAATGAGTATTGAGAATTATATCTAGTTGTCAGTTTGGTATGATAATTGATATAATATTTTTTGGCAGCATATGGATCAGAAACACCGATAGGTAGATTCCCTGATCTCAAGAAGCAGAGCGTAACTCTGTACACCTTAAGTGTGAAATGCTCATAGTAACTTCCTTCCAAAGAGTAGAGTATGGAAGAGGGGCGAGGGAAGAATAACTTTACAGTGAAAAAACCTGACAAACAATACTTGAATCATGTGATCAAGGTGAGTATCAATAATGATAGTACTGATTATTGATTATTGATTCCATATATGAATTCCTGACACATTGTGATGGAAATGGCATTTTACTCTACGGTCTTTCTCCCAAAAACCCATAAACACAGTCCGGTCATGAGAAAAAAAATCATCCAAACCTTAATTAGGGAGTATAATAAAAAACACTTGAGCAGAACTCCTCAAAACTATCACGGTCATAAAAAGCAAAGAAAGTCTGAGAAACTGTCTCAGCTAAGAGAAGACTAAGGCAACAGGACAGGTAAATGTAATGTGGTAATGAAAGGGATCCTCAAACAAGAAAAGGACACATTAAAACTAAGGTAATCTCCGTAACATTCACAGTAAGTACAAAGAAAATAAAATACCTAAGAATATACTTAACCAAGGAGGTGAAAGATCTTTACAAGGAGAACTACAAAACACTGAGGAAAGAAATCACAGAGGACACAAACAATGGAAAAACATATGCTCATGGATTGGTAGTAGTTAAAATGTCCATACTACCCAAAGTGGTTTACAGATTCAATGCAATTCCCATCAAAATACCAATGTCATACTTCAAAGTCTAGAAAAAATAATTCTGCTCTTCGTTTGGAACCAGAAAAGAGCCTGAATAGTCCCAGCTATCTTAAATAAAAAGAATAAATCAGGAGGCATCGCATTACCAGACTTCAAACTGCATTACAAGGCTATAGTAACAAAACAGCATGGTATTTGTACAAAGATAGAGGTATAGACCAATGCAACAGAATAGAGAACCCAGATGTAAAACCATCTACCTGAAGCCAACTGATCTTTAACAAAGCAGACAATGATGCATGCTGGGGAAAAGAATCCCTATTCAATAAATGGTGTTGGGAAAATGGGATAGCCACATGCACAAGAATGAAACAGGACCCCTATCCCTCACCACCCACAAACATTAATTCAAGATGGATAAAAGACTTAAATATAAGTCATGAAACCATAAGAATTTAGAGGAAAATATAGGAAGAACTCTCCCAGATATCGGTCTAGGCAAAGAATTTGTGACTAAGACCACAATGACAATTACAGCAACAATGAAAATAAATAAATGGAATTTGATTAAATTGAAAAGCTTCTGCACAGCTAAAGAAATAATGAGCAAAGCAAACACACAACCTACAGAATGAAAGAAAATACTCACAAGCTATACATCTGATAAAGGGCTAATATCAATAATCTACAAAGAACTCAAGTAAATCAGCAAGAAAAAAATACAAGCAAACCCATTAAAAAGTGGACAAAAGATACAAACAGAAGCTTTTCAAAAGAAGATAGACAAATGGTCAGTAAAGATATGAAAAAATGCTCAATGTCACTAATAATCAGGGAAATGTAAATTAAAACCACAATGAGATATCACCTTATTTCTGATGGAATGGCATTTATAAAAAAGCCCCCAAACAACAGATGCTGGTGTGGGTGCAGAGAGAAAGGAGTGCTTATATACTGTTGGGGGGACTGCAAATTGATAAAACCTCTATGGAAAAATAATATGGAAATTCCTCAAAGAACTAAAAGTAGACCTACCATTCAATCCAGCAATCCCACTACTAGGTAGCTACCCAAAAGAAAAGAAGTAATTTTATAAAAAAGATACCTGCACTCAAATGTTTATTGCAGCACAATTCAAAATTACAAAGATATGGAACCAACCCAAGTGCCCATTAATTCATGAGGGAATTAACAAAATGTGCCAATCAGCCATAAAAAAAGATGCATGAATGCCTTTTGCAGCAATCTAGATGGAAACGGAGACCATTATCTTAAGTGAAGTATGCCAAGAATGGAAAAATAAACAGCACATGTACTCACTATTAAATTGGAATTAACCAATGAGTGCACATGTGCACAGAGTAATGTAAAACTCAGTGGAAGTCAAGCCGTGGGGAGGGAATAGTAGGGTAGAGGCAAACACCTACCTGATGGGTACACTGAACACTATTTGGGAGATGGGCACACTTATAGCCATGACTGAAACATTACAAAAGCAATCCATGTGATCAAAAATATGTGTACCCCCTTAATACTTTGAAATAAAAAAAAAAAGGAACTAAGGTAATCTGAGTAAAGTATGGACTTTAGTTAACAATAATGTTTCAATATGGCCCATTAACTGCAACAAATATACCATATCAATGTAAGGAGTTAATAATGCAGGAAACTGAGTGATAAGTATATAAACTATCCATACTATATTCACAATTTTTCTTTATATATATAAACTATTATAACAGCAGACCCCAACCATTTTGGCACCAGGGACTGGTTTCATGGAAGACAATTTTTCCATTTACCAGGGCAAAGGGGATGGTTTGGGGATGATTAAAGCACATTACATTTATTGTGCAGTCAGACCTCTCTGCTAATGACAATCTGTGTTCTCAGCTGATTCCCAGCACTAGCATCACCACCTCAGCTCCACCTCAGATCATCAGGCATTAATTCTCATAAGGCACAACCTATATCTCTCCCATGCACAGTTTACAGTAGAGTTCGCACTCCAATGAGAATCTAATGCCACGCTGATCTGACAGGAGGTGGAGCTTATGCGGTGATGTAAGCGATGTGGAGTGGCTGTAAATACAGATGAAGCTTGGCTCACTCTCCTGCTGCTCACCTCCTGCTGTGTGGCCTGGTTCCTAATAGCCCACAGCCTGGTACCAGTCCATGGCCTAGGCGATGGGAACCACAGTGTTATAAAAAATAACATTCATTTAAAAGGAGTAGCGCAGGGAATCTTCAGTGTTACGAAACTGTTCTGTATTTGATTGTGGTTATGATTACACCAATTAGTCCATGTTGTAAAATCTTATAGCACTAAATACAAACACCTTCCCAAACACCTACACATAAATTCATGTTAGTTGATGTAAAATGAAGTAAAAAATCAGCATAAGATTGGTAGCTTTATCAATGTCAGTACATTGGTGGTAATATTGTACTAGAATTATGCAAAATGTTAACATTGATGGAGGCTGGGTGAAGGGTATATATGGGATAGCTTTATATTGTATCTTACAACGTTATGTAAATTTACAAGTATCTTGAAACAAGTATTAATTAAATAAAGTATTTGGAAGCACGGAGCTCATAGAATAGCCAAAACAATTTTGAAAAGGAGTAAAGTCGGGGGACTTGTGCTATTTAATGTCAACACTTACTATAAATGAAGACGCTAGAGTATTCATATATAAATAAATTGAGATGTGTGTGTGTGTGTGTGTGTGTGTATGTATGTGTATAAAGTGATCAGAATAGAGTGTCCACAAATAGACCCACGTATTCATGGTAATTCAATTTTGGATAACTTTGTCTAAGTGGTTCAATGGGTGACATGATCTTTTCAAGTAACGTTGAAAAGATTTGATATCCTTGTGCAAAGAAATGGAAAAGAGAGTGAGAATAAGAATGGAAGGAAAGAAAATACAACAACATTTACCTTATATCAAATAAAAATTAACTTAAGATAGATCATTGACCTGAAAGTAACACTTAAAATAATAGAACTTCTACACAAAAAAATAGTTAACACTTAATTATGGATTTATTTCACAGGACACAGCATAAAACATTAAAGAGCATATTGATAAACTTCATCGAAATATTAAAAATTCTGCTCTTCGAAAGATTCTATTCAGAAAATAAAAAATACAAGCCACAGACTGGGAGAAAACATTTGCAAAATACATTTCTAATAAAAAAATGCTATCCAGAATTCAGTCAAAAAAAGACAAACAACCCAATAATAAAATAGGGAAGATATTTAAACAGATATGTCACCAATTAAGATACACACTACAAACACATGAAAGATGATCATTTCTTTCACTAACCTTGAGTCACTAATGGAAAAACCTCATTAGCCACTGATAAAATGCAAAACAAAGCCATAACGCAATATCACTACACACATATGAAATGGCTGAAATCATCAGCAATGACAATACCAAGTGTAGATGAGTGACTGAAACACTCATACATTGTCGCTGGGAATGCAAAATAGAACAGCCACTTTAGAAAACAGTTTTGAAGTTTCTTATACAGTTTAACAACACTTACATACCATAGCAATATCACTCCTGGATATTATCTGAGAGAACTGAAAACATATATCCATTCATTATCTCTCATTAAAGGTTTATTCATAATTAGCAGAAACTGCAAATGTGTCTATAAACTGATAAGTTGATGAACAATCTATGTTACATTAGTACATTAGAATACTACACACATATAAAAAGGAATAAACTACGGATAGATACAGGACCAGAAGGGGAATCTCAAAAGCATTATGAAAGTGAAAATAATCAGACACAAAACAATAAGTATTGTATTATTCCATTTACTGGACATTTTGGAAAAGACCAAATTATGCATGCAGAAAGCAAACCAGTGGTTGCCATGGTCTAGGGGTAAGGGGAGTGGGCTTACTACAAAGAAACGAGTGAAAAAGGCAGTCATGGTCTATCAATAGGTCACCAAATGATGTTGTTTTGAGTATTTTCATTTAAGTTTCTAAATCCCTAAGAAATATAACTTTATTTTTCCCTTTCCAAATACTAATATCTATAGATATGAAATGATTTTTGCAGATACAATAATAATGGGGGGAAAAGACCACCACATTTTTCCATTATGAAGAGCTTATCACTAATATTGGTAACCTTGTATGTTTCTTTTTCTTTTTCAGTATCTGCTATAGCCTTAATTCGGGAAGTCCAGTTCTAAAGAATGAAGTCTCTTACAAAAATAAATATGTTAAAATAGTTTTCATTTATCCCCGAGTTTTCCTTTGAGATGGAGTTCCACGAAAACATCCAGGTGCATTCATTCCCATGAGCTGACTAAATTGTATTATCCAAGAAGTCCACTAACATATCTCTTGAACCTAGGCCTTCCGTGTTATATTAGTCAATAATTCTCCATTATTGTATAGGCTAGAATCAATTATGTTTTCAGTTACTTCCCACTGAAAGAGTCCTAAGTGATATACCAATGTATTGGAAAGGATTCTCCATGGAAGCAGAATCAATAGAATGAATGGATGGATGGATGGATGGATGGATGGATGGATAGATATTCAGATACTGAGATAGAAATATAGAAAGGGATTTATTATGAGGGATTGGCTCACATTTTATTGAGGCTGAGAAGTCCAACAATCTGCTATGTGATATCCAGGGGTCCAGGAAAGCCGGAGGTGTACTTGCTGTCAAAAGTATAGTCCCAGCTACTCATTGCTTGAGCCCAGGAGTTCAAATCCAGCCTGGGGAACATAGTGACATAGTGAAACCTCATTTAAAAAAAAAAAGGAAGTACCAATAGGAGGATAGGGGAGGAGTTCTGATGTCTAAGGGCAGGGCAGGAGAAGATGGATGTCTCAGCTTAAGTAGAGAGAAAACAAATTCAACCTTTCTTATCTACTTTGTTCCATTCAGGACCTCAATAGATTGGATGATGTTTACCCACATTAGTAAGGGTGATCTTCTTGATCAGACTACTAATTTGTTACCATCCTCTGAATGGAGGTTCTTGGTGATCATCACCAAAAAAGAATTTCAGAATGTACCATGTAAGCCAGGCAAGCAGCTTTTATTGAAAGATCTAAAGAGAGACAGAGAGCAGGCTCAAAAACAGCAATTGCCCCAAAAGGAAGGGGTTTGGGGTCCTTTGAAGGGAGGAGTATTCAAAGCTAAGGATTAGCTCTTACTAGAGAATTTGTATAGTAATTCCTAGAATTGGGTTCCCTCCCATTTTCATGCATATTATAGTTTCAGAACTATCATGGTGATTTTGAAAGCAGAGAAATTTTAAAACCACAATGCAAATGATATTATATTTAGCCAAAGTACATGTAAGGTGACCTTAGGTAGCTGAAAAGCCAGCTGGAGCCAGTTCTTACCTGCGGTTATCAATCGCTCCTTAGACTTTAACACCTGCACCCACTCTGCAAGCCATCCCGCTCCTAGCCCAGTAACCTGGTTAGCTTCTGCCTGAGGGTTTTATATTTCATCATCAGCACCCACTCTGCAAGTTCTTGCACCCAGTCTCAGCCCTGTCTCCTGGTCTCTTACTCTAACAACTTCAAATGCTAATCTCTGTCCCTATCACTATCACAGACACACCCAGAAATAATGTCTTTCCAGTTATCTGGGCAACCCTTAGCCCAGTCACATAAACACATGAATTATCGCAACCAATCATAAATTGCACCTTTAATGACAACATTTCTCTGGTTGTATAAATAAATGTTCAGTAAGGTGAATCTAAATAATAGATACAGTTTTCTAAAACTTAATTCATAGGGCATTTGTAACTATAGAATATGTTGCTGTTTTTTGTTACAAGTACTGTTTTAGAATGCAGAATATAAAACAAGCTATTTAGAATGAATAATTATTCTCAAAATGGAGGCTTTCCACATTAATCTAATCCGTTGAATATTAGGATGAATCAAGAAGAAAAGGGCCACAGGTTATAGGTTTGAAACTATATCATTCCAAGGATTTTCAAGGTATAAAAAGCTCTGAAATGTCTTTGTTTTTTTTCCCTCCCATTGGCAAATCATATAACTATTCCACTTTTCCTTTCTTATGAACTATATTCCTACCTCTGTGGTTATTTTAAATTTAGCAAAAAATATATGGAAATAGTTTTGTCACATCTTCAGAATAGATGTAGAATTGCTTAAATATTCCTTTATGCCCTTAAATCAGACTAAGTTCTTAAATGAAGTGGGTAGGTGGAAGAATCAGTGCCTTTGTTGCAGCTCCAGAAGAGGCAATTTGTGCAATTCAACTAAATATGAGATAGAAGGAAAAAAATATAGCTGTTTTAAATAGGTTATGTGTTCAAAATATCACATTAATGAAACATATAGAATTACTAAAGCAAGAATTTATTTAAGACAGTCACAAATAAATATAGCACTGCTGGTGGGACTGCAAACTAATGCAACCTCTGTGGAAAGCAATATGGAGATACCTTAAAGAGATACAAGTACAATTACCATTTGATCCAGCAATTCCATTACTGGGCATCTACCCCAAAGAACAAAAGTCGCTCTATGAAAAAGACACCTGCACCCAAATGTTTATAGCAGCGCAATTCACAATTGCAAAGATGTGGAAACAACCCAGGTGTCCATCAATACATGAGTGGATTAATAAAATGTGCTATATGTATTCCATGGAGTACTATTCAGCTTTAAGAAACAATGGTGATATAGCACCTCTTGTATACTCCTGGATAGGGTTGGAATGCATTCTACTAAGCGAAGTATCCCAAGAATGGAAAAACAAGCACCACATGTACTCACCATCAAATTGGTAGTAACTGAACAACACATAAGTGTACATATAAGAATAACATCTATTGCATGTTGGGTAGGGAGGGAGGGGGAAAGGGGAGGGGCGAGGGGGAGGAAGGGATGGATATATGCATACACAAAGAGTGCAATG
>RJWJ010017566.1:0-32763 GCA_004363605.1 Indri indri | reverse complement strand
GTCAGAAAATTGAGGATGTTCCCAGGTGTCATTTGAAGGATGTGATTTCTAGTTCTACCATCATGGTGTTCTGTGATTTTAATTAAATTAAACAATTTGGTCAATAGTTTCCATCAATCAAATAAGTATGATGCTATCTGACAGCATAATTCGTCAGAAGTTTACAAAGTGCATAATGTGACTTAACAGCATTGTAAATTTTTTTAAGCTCTTTAAAAATAACTGTTATGTTGCAGTAGAGTTTTATCAGACTAGAGCTCTTAGTGAATGAGTTATGGTTGCATTTATCATTCCCTTAAAGAATAATTTTAAACATGTTTTAACAACTTTGAATGAAATTTTTCTAATATTTAAAATGCTTCTCTGCCTTCTTTAATCATATGTATTAAATGTAATTAAACCTTTGGTTGATCAATAGAAGTGATTTTTCTGAACATCTGTGTTGTGATGATTCAGTCTACTGACAATTTTCCCCAACACTAAATGACTCCAAGTTGAAATTTATTTTCATTTAATCTGCCAAATTTTTCCAATAATTCATTATGAATTTTCTCAAACATGTAGGCATTTGCCATTTTTATACATGTGTTTTATTCATTCTTTTATATCATGCTGTCAATGTTCGCATTTGCTTTTTGGATGTGCTTAACTCTAGCATCCCCTCTTTAAATTTTCTACTCCCAATCTACTGCAACAAGATTTCGTAACAAGCCAACTATGTGTAATGGTACGGGTGCCTGAGATAACACCTTTGGGTGACCCTGCTCCCTCCAAATAAATGCTCGTTTTTCATGAAACATTTCTTTGGGTGATCAGAGTATACCCAAGTCTATTAAAGACTATAAGACTATAAGCCTTAAATACGAAACATCGGCTCTTGCAACTTAATATAATGGTGCAATTTTAATTCAGGTACAAGTGTGTAGTTGAACTGTAAGGATATCACAGAGTTTTATAATAGCTTTTAAGAGGGAAAACTAATGCTGGCAAGATGGCTAATTAGAAGCTCCTAGCAGTCGTTACCCTCATAATGACACCCAGAACAATGAATAAACAGCTACATTTTAATGAAAATAACTGAGAGAGAGTGCTAGAGTGCATCAGAGGAGTAAAAGAAACTTTGGTGAGCACAAAAACTCGGGATGGATCACACAGAGAATGGAAGAAAATGCTGGGCCTCCACCATCCCATCCTCCAGCTGGGATCAGCCAGGAGGAACTTCTCCCTCTGGCAAGGAAGTAAGCAAAAGGACCCCAGGAGCCCTGATCAACACATTTGACACATACAGATCTTACTGCTTGGGTCCCTGGCAGTCCTCAGCACAGCTGAGGAAGCTGCCTAGAGTCCACGTAGCTGTGGTCCCCAGAGAAGAAGCAAACACTGTGCTCTGCTCCCTGTGGCCCTCCTAGCTACTACACTATGCCATCTTGGAATTGGAACTATGGCTGAAAGTGTCTTGCTCTGGGCCATGGCTCCCTGTCATCCCTGAGGCTAAGCCACTGCTGAAGTGCCCCAGCCTATTGGCCCAACCTCCCCAAGCCAAGCTTTGAGCAGCTATCACATCCTTCCCTATGTGACCAAGCAGAGGTGAAGCCACTCCACCTACCCCATCTCCTGCCCTCTCAGGCTGAAGCTAAAGCAGTACCCTCCCTCCTGAGTAAACAGTACTTTAGCCACTCAGAGCAGGCAGACCTCCCCAGTACCAAGGTTGAAGCAGTGCCCTGCATCCCAAGAAATGGTACCTTGGTCACCTAGAGTGATTATGTGCCCCAATATCTAAACCAAATAGTGCTCATGGATATTGAGACTTGATATTGTGAAAATGACCATACTACAAAAAGCGATCTGCAGATTCAATGCAATCCCTCTCAAAATACCAATGACAGTCCTCACAGAAATAGAAAAGGCAATTCTAAAATTTATATGGAACTACAAAAGATCATGCATGGCCAAAGCAATCCTGAGCAAAAAGCACAAAGCTAAAGGTATCCCACTACCTGACTTCAAAATAAAGTACAAAGCTATGGTAACCAAATCAACATGGTACTGGCATAAAAACAGACACATAGACCAATGAAACAGAATAGGGAACCATAAGTAAATCCACATATTTACAGCCTGCTGATTTTCAACAAAGAAACAAAAAAACATTAATTGGAGAAGGGGCAATCTCTTCAATAAATGGTGCTGGAAAACTGGCTATTCATATGCAGAAGAATGAAACCAGACCATATACAAAATCAACTCCAAATGGATTAAAGACTTAAATGTAAGAAAAAAAACTATTAAATGACTAGAAGAAAAACATTAGGAAAATTCTTTAGGTTATTGATCTGGCAAAGATTTTATGGAGAGAACCTCAAAAGCACAGGCAATAAAAGCAAAAATAGACAAAAGCAAAATAGGTTATATCAAACTAAAAAGCCTTTGCACAGCAAAGGAAAAATCAAGACAGTGAAGAAACAACCTACAGAATAGGAGAGAATATTTGCAAACTATTCACCCAACAAGAGATTAATATCCAGAATGTATAAGGAACTCACATAACTCAATAGAAAAAATACAAATAACTCAATTTAAAAATGGGCAAAGGATCTGAATAAACATCTCTCAAAAGAAGACATACAAATGGCCAACAGGTATATGAAAAAATGTTCAGCATCACTAATTATCTATCATTTCGCCCCAGTTAAAATGGTTATTATCAAAAAGACAACAAATAACAAGGGCTGACAAGGACGTAGAGAATGGGGAACTCTTATATGCTGTTGTAGGAATATAAATTAGTGTAGCCACTATGGAGAGCAGTGGAGGCTATTCAAAAAACTAAAAATAGAACTACCATATGACCCAGCAATACCACTACTGGGTATACATCCAAAGGAAAGGAAATCAGTAAGTCAAAGAGATATCTGCACTACCATGTTTATTGCAGTGCTATTCACGATAGCCAAGATATGAAATCAAACTAAGTATCCATGAACACATAAATGGATAAAGAAAATATGATATATGTACACGATGGATTACTATTTAGCCATAAAAAAAGAACAAAATTCTGTCTTTCACAGCAACATGGATGAGCTTGGATGACATTATATTAAGTGACATAAACCAGGCACAGAAACATAAACACCACATGCCCTTGTTCACATGTGAAAGCTAAAAAAGTTGATCTCATAGAAATAGAATAGTGGTTACTAGAGGCAGAGAAGTGTGTGTGTGTGTGTGTGTGTGTGTGTGTGTGTGTGTGTTGGGGGAGTACTTTTGTGTCTCTTAATTAGTCTAAGGTTAGTTAATGGACACAAAGTATAGCTTGATAAGAGGAATAAGTTCTAGTGTTCTATAGCACTATACAGTGACTATAATTAACAATTTATATTTTCAAATAGCTAGAAAAGCAGATTTTGACTGTTCCCAGTAAGAAGAAATGATAAATGTTTGAGGTGATGGATATGCTAATTATCCTTATTTGATCATTACACACGTATACATGTATCAAAACATCATACTCCACTCTATAAATATGCACAATTATAATGTGTCAATTAAAAATAATAAAACAGGCAAAAGAAAAAAGTAATGTTTAGGAGGTTACTTATTAGGCAATGCTGATGCTGTATAAGAGGCAGGATTACAAAAGCTAGTCCCATTAAGAGAGACCTCTACGGCTTTTCCCTCCAGGGCAGCCTTAGCTCAAGGGCCCCCAGCTTGTCTCCTCCCCTTTCTTCTTCTCTGAGCCTTGGGAGGGTTAGGAGGCGGCATCAAAGTTTGCTTTTATTTTTTCTTGCATTTTGTGAGTCCATTTTCTCTCATTTAAAAGGAAAAGAACATGCATTAATTTCACTCTAGCAAGTGGAAAATTAGTACCTTAATCATATGTATATGCGAAGATGCTTAGAGCTTAAGAAAAGAAGGAACAAATGATTTCTTCAAGAGAGCCTCGGGGTTCTTTAATTAGGGAAGTGCACGGGCCATATTCACATTAATTATGGGAGCTCTGTCTTTTCTGTTGTGGCAGAGACGGCCTATTCCTTACCCACTACCCATGCTCCTCTTTTTCCAAAGCAGAGATCGTTAACCTTATTGAAGGCAACACTGTGCCCGGCAAAAATTTCCCAGTCTGCCTTGTAGTTAGATGGGGCCATGTGAGGACATTCTGGCCAATGAAATAGAAGCATAAGCGTTGGATGCGGCTTCCAGGAAGGGTCCTCAGAAAGAGGATAGGTGGCCAGTGTGTGCCTTTTTGCCCTTCCCCGGCTACTCAGTTTTCCCTAGTATGTGGGTACGATGGCTGCAGGACCAACAGCCAGGTGGAGGTTTGAGATGACCATGTGCTAAGAATGGTGGGACAGAAAGTTAGATGGAGCCTGGGATGTTGATGATCATGCACCTCCAGTTCCAACTTGAACCTGCTTACCTCCAGACTTCTGTTCTGTAAAATGAAAAGGGAATCTTGTGTGTTTAAGCCATAATTGTGTTATATTTTCTTTTATATTCAGTTGATCCTAATTTTAACGAATATTCTGGTTTCATCTCATTATTCTCAGAAAAGCTTCAGATAAGTACCATTGCTAGGGAGCTGAGTTCCATATAAGTGAGGTTTTACTCTTCTTTCTATTGCTATATAAATAGATGAGTTTTTAGTTAGTGGCCATCACTGATGGAGTAATAATTGAGTCTGCAATCTGGCCTGGATTGTCCGTGAGTTTAGCAATTGCTCCCCATAAAAACCTAATATTGGATGAGTTTTTAAATATAAATATTTCCACCGCCATAATGATTAATGGCATTCCTAATGATAATCTATGTTTTTTTTAATAGGATGTATTGTTCAGTTACACATGTACTTAAATTTGGAAAGATATCTATTCATTAGCCAGGTGTGATGTTGTGTACCTGTAATCTCATCTACTCAGGAAGCTGAGGCAGGAGGATCCCCTGAGCCCAGGAATTCAAGGCTGCAGCGAGCTATGACTGAGCCACTGCACTCCAGCCTGAGCAACAGAGACAGACCCTGCGTCTAAAAAGAAAAAATTCTAAGCCTCAATGCCAGTCTATTTTTCTATTTAATAAAAGAAGTGAATCAGGCCCATTAACTCCCATACCCAGGTGTGAGTTTAAGTAGTTTTTAAAAAATGAAGTGAATAGGAGCAAATTATGCCTTTCCACAAGGTTCCAATCTTTTAACCATAGGTGGCGTTTGACCCACAATCTACCTCACAGCAGAACCAAAGTTCTCCCTGAATCTGATCCATTCTAGCAACCCACTTTTTCTACTTTACCTATCAGGAATGTACCTTCCTTCAAATTTGTCGGATTTCTACACACTCTTCTCCCAAGAGCTCAAGGCACTGATGAGAAAATTCCCCATGACACCCCACTAACAGTCAAAACTCTGGAGCCAGCCTGTCAGGGTTCAAATCCCAGCTCTGACACTAACTGTCTGTATGACCTACAGCAAGGTATTTATCTTCTCTGTGCCCCAGTTTCCTAATCTGTAAATCATAGATACTAATTTGTAAATCATAGTAATATACCCCATTCAGTCGTTAGGATGATTTGAAGAGTTAATAGAAATAAAGTGTTCAGAGGCACATGATAAGTGCTCAGTGAGCATTAGCTCTTGTAACTGCAGGAGAGAGGGAACAGCATGGGAAACCACGTGGAAGGCATGGAGAAAATAAAGGAGGGGGCAGTGGCAATAAAGTCAACAGGTCACACTAAAATTTGTCTGATCAAGTCCTGAGAACCAGGGAAAGCAGATATCAATCTTGGAGAGGAGTAGAGGGAACTCACACCAAGGGATAGCATACACATTCTCACTTACATCCTTTAAAAGCTTATCAAGGGGAAAGTCACTGAAGATAAGTCCAAAGAGTGAGTGTGGGAATGAGAAGAGGTAATGCTATCATTTTGCGCTGATGGTTGTGACAGTGATGGGAGAGCATGGAGCATTCGAGCTGTTAGTTTATCAGTATCAGTGTATGGAGTCCTCTCATCCATCCCTCATGGTCTGTCTTCTTGAGCCACCTGGAAGCCACCAACAACTTAGAAACTGATCACACTTTTTCAATAATATAATGGATCTTGGAGCCAGGTACTCAGAGAAGTGCTTCTACAGTTGTTAGCTTATACAGGTTTGTGCAAGGCAATTATGAGCATCTCTTCTCAACTCCAGGTTCGATGACATTGGTAGCTTGAAATTGGCCATGGTGGCAGTATTTACACCACAGAAGTCATCAAATACCACGGTAAATAGAGGCTTTCCCTGGTGGAGATACAGCTGTTAAATTCGTTGTAGTGTCTGCTATACTGGTTGAGGAAGGAGCCAGCACACTGATGCTGAAAATGAGTTGTAGGGACCACAAAGGGTCTCCTGAGCAATGAATTCTCACTGATGAGTAGTGAAGCACAGAATTTCAGAGCCAAGAGTGAAATCAAGGCTAAGTAACCCAGTGTCCATCCGATGCCTGAATTTCCTCAACAACTAACTCCCCTGGCCAAAATGGCTGTCAAGTTTTATGTGACTACCTC
Organism: Indri indri; assembly: GCA_004363605.1. Classification (NCBI taxonomy): domain Eukaryota; kingdom Metazoa; phylum Chordata; class Mammalia; order Primates; family Indriidae; genus Indri; species Indri indri. The sequence goes on along the minus strand of RJWJ010017566.1, from coordinate 26,226 downwards.
TGGTGGTGGTGATTCCCCTATTACACTGAAGTAGTTCCTTTCACTTTCAGGCTGGGCTAGTTTAATTTTCGTACATATCCTCCTTAATCTTGAGTTACTTGAGACAACTAGCTTCTCTTCCTGTATTTCAACCATGCAGCTATTCTTTGTGAATATTTACAAATGCACTCACTTTACCCATGCCTATGTTTAAAGAGGCTTTCTTACCCATTGGCCAAGGCAAGATTTTCCTTCAGGACAGTAGTTACCTCTGCTGACAACAGCACATTTCTTTGGAACAATTTGCTTGCTCACCTATAATCCTTTAACCTGTTCTCACCCAAACCCTATGTAAAATTGCCTTTCCTTTCTCCCATGCACTAATTAATGTTTTTTCTAACCATATTTTAGTCTGTTATTGTATCCAGTTTCCTGTAAAAACTTGCCTCTCCTTTTTCTGGTAATATCTTTGATCACTCCTAATAGAACTTCCAGTTTCCATCTCAGTTGGTGTACATTATCTTTGCTTTCTCTGTATTTTATTCAAACAATGAATGTTTATCAAACAACCACCCTGGGCCAAGAGGTTCAAAAAGATAAGAAACTATGAAATATAGGCTCTGCCTCCAGACGCTACTATTTAATTGCTTTGGTTTATTCCCAGATTTATGATTACCACTGTGTTTTTCAGGCTTTCTCCCTTCTGCTTTTACTAAATAGAAGGTTGTGTTATTACTATTTTGACTATTTTTTTTAGCCTTAAACATCAGGGATATCTATCATTCACTATCCTCAGTTTTAATGTACAATTTTGTATATCACAAATCCCTAATTTTAGGCCATTCTGATATGCTCTTCTATTTCCATCTTACTATCCATTTTTATAAAGCTGAATTTCCCCTGTTCTGAGTTAAGAGCATCAACTTACCCTGATTTATCTTTAAAAACTACTGCCTAAAGAATCTGACTTTACACATTTGTCTACATACCTATGTATCCAGTTACATATCTGCCTTGTTATCTATTTATTTGTGGTTCTAAAAAATGGCCTGGCAATATGAAGTGTCAAAATGTGATAGAAAGAAGAAGTATATATATATATGTATGCATGAAATACACAACAATGAAGATAACTTATCTATAAGTATTATCTGCTTCCTAGGGGTGCAAAGTATTTTAGTCACATTATGTTTTGCCCCATTCTAATTGATGGCTTTAGTAAGACATAATTTTTCTCTAGTGGATGAATCTTCAGGGGTTAAAAGAACTGGGAAATCCACAATTTATAACTGGCAGGCAGGCTTAGGTCTTGGGCTACTAATATGCAGCACCCTCATTCCCAAGGTCTACATTTGCTCCTGGAGTTTCTCCCTTCTGCTATTTCTAGAATTGGTCTGATTAACCCAGAAGTCAATCTTATGTCTGGGGTGTAGCCCATGCTCAATGATAACAATGTTTGCAGGACAACAATCAGGAACATTTCTGGGCTTACTGAGCTCATCTCCAGCAAGGCTGCCGCGACTGGCTCTGGACACATTTTTGAGAATGAGGAAGGAGTCACCGGATAACTTCATCCTGGAGGCCTTTCCCAAGGTCCCACCTCCCAAAGACCTCTGAGGATGAAAGAGATAAAAGTCAAATCAGGTTAAATAAAAAGTTGATTCAAAAATATACAACGCGATGAAGCCCAACAAGTTGGCAAGGAGTACGGGAAGTAGAAGACAAATTTAGCAAGATCTAAAAGATCACCTTCCAGGCTTTTTTTCTCTTTCTGTAAGGTATTTTATCTATCTAATTTCAGAAAACGTATTAACCAAACAAACAGAACAGCCTGCTCCCTGCTAGAGCCTGAAAGGTAACTCTGGAAAACTGAGTAACTGCTGATAATTTTTCTATTATCAAAATAAAAAAAGTAACCTCGTGAGAATATAACACATCACCTATGACTCAGTGAGTGCATTCATTTGGTTCTACAAAAATGTGTTCTGTTCTCCTTTTCTTATTATTTCAGGATGCTTCAACAGGACTATACTTGCTTAGGAATATTTTGCTTTTCACAGCAAATTATTCTACCAAGCACTATGTGTTAATTCTTACTTCCATTCTGACAGATTCTTTTTTTTTTTTTTTTTTCCTGGCTTCTCTGTAACCTTATTGCCTCTCTGTTCATTCACTTTCACCAAAAGCACAGGCTGTACTTTTTCTTCAGATATACTATCAAGTCAGCTCCTTTATTTCCCCCGATCCTTTTTCACATTCAAGTTTAGTGAATCAGATTGGTGACTTAAATTTCTTCCTTCAGTTCAACAGGCAAACAAATACGCACACACACAGGTCTGTCCAACTCCAAACCCCTTTTATGAGCAGTCCTGGAACCTACATTTTCTGGGATGTGCTTATATGTGAAGCAACAATGTGTGAGAGAAAAAGGACATTTGCAAGAGCATTTCTTTGGCTAAATCTAGCTGTTCCCTATATAGAGCTACATTTATGTTACCAAATGAGCTCTTATTTTTTTCTTTTTAATGTTAAAGGTGTTGCCTTGCTCCGAAAGTCACTCTGTCTATAATAAATGCAACTCTAATGACTATTGATTGGGAAATCCCAGCCTTCCATTTGGCTGTTAGCTCCCTCAGGCAAGCTGGAAATAATCAATAGCAAAGTGGGAGGAAGTTGAAACAACAGAGATTGGGTTTCAAATGGATTCTGGTGGTGGTGAAGGTGGTCACTTAGATTTGGGAAAGGAGTCCTGATTCATGACAGCTATTGGAACACATTTTGGTTACCAAAAATTTATGAAGCACTCCCAGATAGAAGATCTACTCAATGTAGACATACCAGCTTTTCAAGATAACCCTAAACATGTGCCATAATTGCAAAGTGTCCAGGGGCAGTCCTATGAAAACAGTAGGACAAGGCTCCTGGGGAAAGTGGTAGTATTTAAACAGCACGTCAGTTCTGATGGGCAGGCAATAAAGTATAATGGTTACACTCAACCACAATAGGATCAGACACTCTGATTTAAACTCTTAGCAATACCAATCCTGAATTATGGGACCTCAGGCAGTTTACTTTAACTCACTAAGCCTCAGTTTTGTCATCTGGAAAATGAAGATGGCATTGGTAGTACCTCACAGGGGTTTTTGAGGATGAAATAATCCGTGTAAAGCACTTACCTATACTTGACACTAGGTAAACATTCCACAGATATTAGTTGCTGCTTCTGTTATTGTTAATAATAGTATTAACCCTAGCCTATATGTTCTCTGTGCTCAACTAGAGCCTGTGGCCAAAAAATACCATGCAGAGTAACCTTGGACATCTGCATGGGATGTCCAAGGTTATTTAGAAACTCTAATTAATGCTATCTTTGAACAATGACAATACACCAATATCTTATGTACTATAGATTTTTATTTAGTATATATAAAACAATTGCTATTGTAAACCCAAATGTGTGGCATTATGTTTATCCATTTGATATTTTGCCTTGTTGGTTGCAGCCTATCATATCAATTTTGAATCTTGAGTTTGCCATGCCTTATTATTTCTGTTCCCCTCTCCCCCCATGGCATTTTAACTACAAATCTAACCAATATACATGATAATCAGCTCATGCTTGGGTCCTTTGCACACATTTCTCACTGTGGGATGCTCTATACTCTGCTTCAACACTTCCAGAGGCTAGAACTATCTCCCTCCTCCATGGCAACTCAGTCTTTCTTTTGTTGCTTTTTAAATAAACTTTTCATTTTGGAATAATTTTAGTCACTTGTATTCTAAGATGTTGTCAGCAAGTTTATATTTCCTCTTGCGAAAGTGTGGACTTTTGTAAGAAAATATTTATCTTCTTCCCCTTCTCATTGCAGGTAGAGTATGTGTCCCTATCCCTTTGGTTTTGGACTGGATCATATGAATTATTAATACTTCATCCAAAGGCACATTAGTGCATTAGTGGACATGACACAAGCAGAGACCTTTAAATACAGCTGGGCTTGGCTTTTGCCTGTCAGTGATCTGCCATGAAATGTACATTCCTTGGATACTCAGTGGATGGTCCGAGGAAGACAAGAGACAGGGGAAAGAACCTGAACCACATTCCCACATGGAGAAAAATGCAGCTTGTCTAAAGCCTGATGCAAAACACCCAACAGACTTCAGCTTAGACCAGCCAAACCACAGTCACCTGCAGACCCTTGAGCAAGAAGTAAATGCTCCTTGATATAAGCCGCTGAGTTTGGGGGTGGTTTGTCACTCAACATCATTGTGGCAGATCTGATTAATACTTTTTTCCATTATAAGCCAGAATATCATAAGCAGTTGCTAAATTCCTTGCTGAAACTTCAAAGCACAACCTTTACAGTAGTGTCCTGAACTAAATGTCCCATAATCATATGCCAAAGGGAACTTAGGAACTTAATTTAATATAATGGTCATCTAAGCCAGGGATTGCACAATAGACTCCTTCCCACCCCTGAGGATTCTGATTAACTGATCAGTGATGGGGGTCTAGGCATCAGTATTTTATAGAAGTTCTCAGGGTAGTATCATTGTATAGTCAAGCTGGATAACCACTAACTAGTAAAGTGAGATGTGGAGCCTGAGCTGTTTCTTGAAGGAACAAGCTAAGGAAACAAGGGAGAGCACAAAATCCGCATCAGACCCTGAGGAGGTCTGTGTGGTGAAACTACAGGAGTCAGCCAAGGAGAAGTTCCATTACATTTTTTTTAAAAAGCTATAAAATCTCATCCATTCACTGTCATTCACTCAGTAAAGGCAAAACAAAAGCTAAGGCCCGGGGCCAGTGACAGCTGTGGATGTTGAAATGTTGAGTGACTGTATTGATTTCCCTAGGGGAAGATCCATCAGAGTAGTAATGGTGGTGTGGGTGGATGAAGAAGAAATCTTTTAGTCTAGAAAGTCTTTTAAAAGGCTGTACCTTGGGATGCCATTTTAATTACAGCTGCCTCCAGCTTTATAACCTAAGGGATTTTTTGGTTTCCTTTTTAAATAAACAACACTGTTAACAAGTTTTTCCAACCCATTTTAAACTCCTCTGAGCATACTTGGACTTGTCAGCTCTGACTCTATGTAATCACACTACCCAAATCATGTTGATTGGAAACATATAAAACTTGACATTAGCCTTGACATAAGCAGGATCATATACAGATGATAACATTATAAGAAAAACTGATTTGAAGCAAAGGACACAGTTATTAGTCTGAAAGACCTTGGTTCAAATTCAGATCTGCTATTTAACAGCTGGAGGATCTTGAGCAAACTACTGTAGTTACTTTGCTCCATTTCCTCATACATATGAAATGAAGTGCAGAATTTTTTCACCAGGATTCGGGGTTGAGAGAAGGATGCTAACTAACCCTCAGGCAAACCCTACTTCTGAGGGTGGGGGCGGCGGGCGATGCAGGTGAAGGAAGAGTAAAAATGACTCCAAAGAAAGGGGGACCAAAAAGTGGAAATAGCCTAGTCCTGAAGGACTGTGGGACTGTGGAAAGCGGTGCCGGGTGTGGTCTGGGGGCGAATGTCGGCACCTGCTGTGGGGAGAACATCTGGAGAGAGGGAGAGACATCTGGGAGGGTTTCCGTGAAGTTGAGAGGTGATGTCAGCACAAAGTTCTGTCCCTTCCCTTTTCAGAAGGCCTAAGGTGAAGACCACAGCACTTGTCATGTTTTCCAGAGTCAGAGTTGAGAAGGTGTTTAGACAGAGGCTGGCTCTGCCATGGCCTTATATCAGGGCAGTTGGGAGATTAAAAATGTGGTAATATGTACAAAAGCGTTTTTGTCCAGAAAAGAGTATCCTACAAATGGGTGATATTAAACCAATTATTATTATTGTCATTATTATCATGACCCATCTTTCCTGCATTTGAAGACAGCTAATGGGCACCCATTTATTCCAAAATGTTCATTATAAAAGTCCATACCACTGCATGAAGCATTGTGTAATGTCATCTGCAAAACAAAAAAAGTGAATGGACTGAATCCACTTTCGGTTTCATCTTTTCAGAAAATGAGGCATTTTCTAGAGACCTCAAAGTCTAACTATAATATATTAATGCAATTGTTTGGCTATTTCAGGTCAAAGCAAAAGTGGACTAACGGAAGTTGACGGGTAGGTTGTTGAGAGAATGCAATCCAAAGGAAAATATACATTTGTCATATGCAGAACATCCAGCCAAACGATGGGGGCAAGCCCATTTGCTGCTAGAGTTTCCAAAACTGTTCATGAATGGAAGAGAAATGCTGAATGGGATGAACCGAAATAAAATTAAATAAAAGATCTTTGGCTTTTCAAGTGCAAAGCAACAACAAAAAAAAATGGGCCCTGAAATAAAATAACTTTCTCTTTTTAATTTGCTCTATTTGTATGTGGCCAAAGCAAGTTCTTTGTCTCTTCCTTGAGTTGAGGACAAACTATTAGCTACACCCCTTATAATTCACTCAGCGGCATCCTTGCTACCAGCCAACACAGCCCAGAGAAACTTGATGCAGGGCACAAAACAGGCAGTACCGGGACGTGCGCCTGCCAGCATCCATGGAAATGAAGTCTCCTCTTTCCCAAAATGCTCAAGGGAAAAAAAGAGAAAACTGTTGCTCAAATGTTGGCCTTAGAAATGCAAAGCATAAGAGAAAACCCTCCTTCAATCTAAATTACACAAAATTCCCCTTCATCTGGGTGACAATTCAATTTCCAGTTGCGAATCTCTGCTTCAACCTTTCCCTGCCATCTGCAAACTTCTTCAACTGAATGAAAAACTATTAGCATTATAGCTGGATTTACTCACATTTTAACTAAAATTTTAGCTCAAAAATGTGAATGAATCATGCCAAATGTAGCTTAATGGACATGCAATTGTGTATACTGAAGATGAAATTTCCCTTTGGGAACACTGAATTTTCACTTCCATGAATACTACTGCAAGCACCTTTTGGCTGGGAGACTTAAGATCTATCTTGTCTCCAGCTGATTCCACCAGTAAGGAAGAAAACAAGAAACTTGGAATGTGTCCTTCTGTTTACACTTTTATCTGCTTTCATAACATGTTCAGGTAGGGCCTTTTGTTCACAGAGTTATGAGTATTTAAGAAAGTATTAGCTAAGCTAGTTTCCCTGATACGAAATAAAAGAAATATAAATATGTCTATTCATGCAGACATATTTTTGTTTTGTTTTGTTTTCCTTTTTAATTTTAGACTTAGAGAAAAGTTGCAAAACTAGTACAGAGAGTTCCCACATACTCTTCACCCACCTTCCTTTAATGTTACTATCCTAAATAACCCTAATACAATGATTAACACCAGGAAATCACCACTGGTACAATATTATTAAGTAACATGCAGGCTTTATTTGAATTTTATTAGTTTTTCCACAAACGTCCCTTTCTGGTCCTGGATACAACCCAGGATCACACATTGTATTTAATTGTTACTTGCTTTGTTTCCTCTAATCTGCCACAGGTACTTGGTCTTTCTTTTTTTAACTTATGTGTTTTTTATTTTTAAAATTCATTATATTATTTTTGATTGACAATTCATAATTGTATACATTAATGAGGTATAATGTGGTATATTAATATATGTATACAATGTGGCATGAATAGATCAAGCAAGACCCTGTCACCAAAAAAAAAAAAAAAAAAAAAAAAAAAAAAAAAAAAAAAAAAAAAAAAAAAAAAAAGACAGACCAAGAACTAAGAACAAGGAAATGACAAATGATGCAGCCATGATGGAATTTGAGGAATCTGGCCATTCCAGGAGGAAGAAAGGACAGTGAAAAAGAAAACTGGAGGAAATATATCTATAACCAACATACAACTACCCTGTCTCGATTATATTTTCCTTGGGAAAACACAGAAGCACAAAACTGAAATATATAACAGTATTAGGGATTAAAGAGAACACATGCCATTAACAGAACAGCATTTTATAGGAATTTCTGCAAAACAAGAGGCAAAATTGACAGGTAGAGAAAACTACAACCCAAAATAATGTAGGATGGGGCCCTAGGAAAACTTTTCAAATAGGACAGAGCTAGGGTAGAAAGTATATGGCAGTGGTTCCTAAACTTGGTTGTACATTCACATCATCTGGGGATCTTCTAAAGATTCTCCTGCCCAAGCCACATCCCAGATCAATTAAATCACAAGCTCTAAGGGTGGGACTCAGCATTAGCATTTTTTCATGCTCAGTAATAAGACAGGTTTGGGAACCATTGGCACAGGAGTAATCAAAGCATAATTAAGGCATTCAACCAAAGCAGTACTTCTTAAACTTTCCCCTACCTGTGAATCACTAGAGTATCCTAAATGCAGATTCTAATTTCAGTAGTTCTGGGGTGGTTCCTGAGATTTGGTATTTCTAACCAGTTCCCAGGGAATGCTGTTGGTGCTGGCTCATGGACCATGCTGAGAAAAGCAGGAAACAAAAGAGAAATAGGCCATTCCTATCCTCTTACTCCCTTTCTCATAAATACAGTCCCCGTAAATACAGAAACTGCCCCTAGTTCTAGCCCTCTGGCTGCAGCACTGAGGCCAGTTCTCTAAACTAGGTGGAGAACAGGCCTGGAGGAGGGGCTGAGAGAAGAGCAAAGATAACCTCACGGTTGCTTCTGGCCTATACAACAGACAGTGGGAAACAAGAAGGCAAAGGTGGCTGAACACAGGAGTTGAGGGTATTCAGGACATAATTTTCATCTGCAGGCAAATAAAATAAAGCATGGATCTGGGTTATAATAACAATTTTGGTAATGACCTTAATTACCAATGATAGTAAAATCTTACAACTAAATGTTATGCAGCCATTTAAAATTATATTACTGAAGAGTAAGTAATGATCTGAAAAGAAGTTCATGATACAACTATAATTTTAAAAATCTAACAAGGTGGACGGAAGGAAAAAGGCAATCAATGGCAATCCAGCAAGTAAGAAAGAAACATTTTTTAGGAGTATGTATACCTGGCAGTTAATTGTCATTATTTCTGGGGAAGGAGTAGTGAAATTGTAGGTGATTTTTATTTTCTCCTTATTAGAAACAGGATAAGTAAAATAGTACTCTTTTCCTCAGCACAAAATGTTTGGGTCTCCAGTTTTACTCAGTCCCAGTTCCCAGAGGATAATCAGGCTGCTCTGTGCAGCCTTCCTACGTTCCTGGTCTTCTGCTACCAGCCACCCCCACGATCCCCAAGAGCTGATGTTGCTGCCCCAGCCTCGATACTGTTAAGGGAATCTCTGGTGCTACTAGAAAGCTCCCCTAACCCTGGGCACCACCACGGCCTAAGAACTGTCCTGAGCTCAACCAGCAATCACAGCTCTTTCTGCTCGAGCGCAAAGAAGCCTGAGTCTGAGTGTGGCAGCCATTTGTGGCTGGAACTGTGCCAGAAAATACTGAAGGATGGTCACACTAATAGCTTTTCCCCACTTACTATGATTTCATATCCCAAAATGGTACCCATGCAATTTGGCTTTCCCCATCCCAACTATCTTGTATGGTATCTTATTAACAACTTATGTGGGCCCAACTACAGGCCCCCACATTTCTTTTATAATTTGTATATTGGAGGGGGTGACTAGGGAGATTTATATGGATACTTGGTGACCTAGCTTGACTTCTTGGGTTACCTGATGTCATTCATCAATTATGCTCTCCTTCATGAGGCTCGTACTAACTTAAACTGGTTTTTGGAGAAGATTGTATAGTATTTCATTGATGAGTATATGTAGCATAGAGGGTATTTTATTTTGAAAAATGAGTAATTTTAAAGACTATAAGCAAATGACATTTAGAGACCCAGTCATAAGTGACTGCTACACCATAGGTCCAATTACAATACCATGTAGCAGATGATAATAACATTGTTTCCATATAGAAAGAAACAGGGCTCTGAGTATTTCGGTCTCCCCCGTTAGTGCCATGGTATTGCAAGTATCTGGCTAAACGTTCATGGTTTCTGTTAGACCATAAATCATTCTGTTCCATTATGGACAACCTCAGATTTGAAGTTATTAGCTTTTTAACCCTTCTTTGTAATTAGATCAGCATAATTTTCTGTTAAAAGGCAACAAATCAATAAGCCAGCTGAAGGAAATATTCTCCTCCTCAGGCAACATGTAATTAGCCTGTTCGCCTCAAACATCTTTGAAGTAAATTGTTTGAAGTTCATTGTCAAATTAAAATCCATCCAATTTGTTATGCATCTACTATGGGTTTATTTATATCTAATGCTACAGAGTAACTGTAATTCAGATATTTGTTTAGCCATATTTTTTTTTCATTCAAGTCCCTTTCTTGTTAAAACTGAACCACAGTCTACACATTGAAAAAGAAAAGTAAAAAGCTATCGTTATAAAATAGAGGAACAAAAGCCAATCTAGCCATCTTCACCAAGTAATCTGGCTCAAAAGTGTTATTTATAAATATATCATCTCATACATTAATCTGTCTTTCTAAAATTTCATCAAGATACTCTAAAAATGCAGATAATGAAAGACAAATTGTAATTTTAAAAATCACTAATGTAAGTGATGTGAGCACAGAAGAGTCTAATGACTATAAAAGGAGCTCTATAAGCTAACAAGATATCAGCTGTCCACTAAAACATAAGTTCCTTTAAATGACTTGGCTGTTACCTACTACTGCATTCTCAACCCCTAGAACAGTGCCTGGTATGTTCCTTTGGTCCATAGAAAATATTTGTTATGTAACTCCTTGTTTAGAGTAGCTCTGTGCAAGGGAAAACAATGGGTATTAAAGGAATAATATAAATATTTCAGTTGTTTAAAAATGATTTTCTGTAGCAGACCAGAAATATTCTGCAAACCCCATCACAACTTAAATGATTTATTCTACAGAATTAGAGTCTCTTCCAATTTTATGTTCACCAAGTAAACTTCTAATTGCTAAACTTACTTCCAGGGGTAGAATACGGTAAAAGATACCTGAATGTTCTAGTTATTAGAATCTATGTGTGCCCATTTGTCAATTAACACTTTGTCGGATCAATCTTCCATGAGTTTGGCTATATTGACAGAGTTCCTCAGAGCCCAACAAGACCTTGGGGAACTTACAGCATTGGAGTTTCAAAGCTAAAAGATAAATCCTAGCAGTTCCCACCAAGGGACAGATACTGTTTTAGAATCCTATCAGAAACATCTAGTCAGTTTCCCATTTCAAAACAATGAGTAATTCCAGACATCGGGGGATGGAGACAGCAGCCAACATGAAGAAGGAAGCTATGTAATGACCACAGCATGCTCTAGCTGAAAAGACCCATAGCTTGGTTTTGCAGAAACCTAGATTTCAGACAACCCTTGACTCTATGGTATTGAACATATTGCTAAACCTCTTACTGGCTAGTTTTTTTCATAAGTAAAATAAACACATGAGCTATCTCTATCTATTTTGTAGGGGTGAAGTTGGAGAATGAAAAAAATATATCCCATTATGTAGTACAAGGGAATAGTAAAAGTGAAGAAAAAGAAAGCATTTTTCTTTCAGGGTTTCTTCTTAACTGAAACTCAACATATCTCAAAATAGAAACCTCTGTCCTCTTCCCCATCTGTCAAATTCTGGCTCATTTTCCCAACTAATCTATTTCATTCAATGGTGTGTGTCATTATTCTTAATCTATTAGGTAAAAACTCTTGAAGGTATCAGCTATTCTTCCTTCCCCTTTATATACCAAATCAATTTATCAAGTCCTATAAATTATTCAAAATAATTCATTTATATCCTTCCTTATCTATTTCCTCTGCCAGTATCCCAACCTAAGTCCTCACCAAGATGTGCCTGAGCATACAGCAGTAACCTAATAATATGTCTCATAGCTTATTGATTTTATTCATTAAGAAAAATGTAAATCCTTCAATTCATTATTTTGCCTTTTTGCCTTGTTTTCTTTACCGGAACATCTATTTCTTTGGGATAGTGATGTGGTAATCATGAAATCGGAAGAACTCTTAGGGTTAGATCAAATAAGATGTGATTATATTTCAAGAACTCTTTTATAATTTGCTACAGAGTCTACCTTTCTAAATCAAAAGTCTTATATCTGCCAAATATAGAGTTTCTCCCTTTTTTCAAACACTATCTTAGTTACCTGTTGCTTCAAAAGCCTGGTGCTAGAGGATCCGGTTCTGAGATAACTCAATCCAAGACTATTGGCAGGAGGCCTCACTTTTTACCAAGTGGGCCTCTACATGGGCTGCTTAAGCATCCTCACAACATGGCAGCTGGCTTTCCCCAAAGTAAGAAGTTCAAGTGCAAACAAGGCAGAAACCAGAATGTCTTTTATGCCTTGTCTTTGGAAACCATACACCATCATTTCTTCATCATTCCATTGTTTTCACAGGTCAGCCCCATTTAATGTTGAAGAGGATTACATAGTAGCTTGAATGCCAGAAGCCAAGGATTATCGAGGGCCATCTTCAAGGAGGAGTACCACAATACCAGCAACTAATTTTCATGTGTGTGTGTATGTTGTGGTCATCAAACACGTCTGTGGATCACTTTATGCTATAATTTCCAAGAGTAAAAATGCATTTTTGGATTAGAAGAGTAACTTCTAGATTGGAATTTGGGAAGACATTACCCTAAAGCTTTGTACATAGAAACACAGCAATAAAAATGGAACCAATTGCTCACATTCAGACAATTCTAAACAACCAATGTGAATAAATGGCTACAACAAATTTTTTCCCTGGTCCCATGTGTTTAAATTTATTTATATACCCTCTCATTTTGTTTCTTAGTTTACATAAGGTAAAAAAAAAACAAAACTGTAGAGTCTCATAATTATGAGTTCTGGTTTCAGCTTGCCATTTGAGTTTGAGAACTTAGGTAAACTTCAGATTCCATTTCAGCTATAACAACTTTTTCTTTGCTACTCAAAGTGTGGTCCAAGGATCAGCAATATCAACATGACCTGGAAATTTGTTATAATTGCAAATGGATGGGTCTCACTTCAGACCCACTGTATCAGCATATATATTTTTAACAAGATGCCAAGTGATTTGATTAGGAAGTGAACAACTACTTCACAGATGGTGGAAGCTGTGGTGTCAAATTTTCACCCCACTAAAGAAAAACATCTATTGGAATTCTTTACACAGCAGATAGATGTCAAACACTGTTGATTGAGTGTCCGCATCATGACCTCCTCTGCTGGACAACCTCTCTCTTTTCTTTTACAGGGGGAAAAAACAGTTACTCATTGCCAGTTATCTCTGTAACATGTAAATGTGCACATAAACCAAGCAGAATGTGGGGAACATATTTTTTTCATTTTTGTTAAACTTTCTCCTAATGTACCAAGAACAAAGATGTTAGGCTCATAACTAATGTTATAGTGAAAATCTTGCTACTTTTTAAAAGATAAAATTGCAACCTTTATTAGATAACATAGGTTTCTCAACTCCCACAGTGAACTTGGGCAAATCATCAATCCACTTTTCTGAGTCTTGGTGGTCTTACGAATGAAACGTGAGTCATGAGAATAACTCTTAAAGTTCTTTTTTCATTTTTTGCACACTTACTGTCAGTAAAATGTACAGATTTTAAATGCGCAGCATGAGTTTTGACAAACATATACATCTGTGTAACCAGCACACCAATTAAAATATGAAACATGTCCATCATCCACAAAGTTCCCTTGAACCCCTTCTAGTCAATCCTATCCCCTGGAAAGGATGAGTGGAGAGAAGTTTTCTAGATCAATAGTCCCCAGCCTTTTTGGCACCAGGGACCAGTTTCATGGAAGACAATTTTTCCATGGACCGGGGTGCTGGGGTGGAGGGATGGCAAGTGATGGGGAGAAGCTGTAAATACAGATGAAGCTTCACTGGCTTGACCACCACTCACCTTCTGCTATGCAACCCAGTTCCTAACAAGCCACAGACCAGTACCTGTCCATTGCCTGGGTGTTGGGAACCACAGTTCTAGATAATATTCAGGATATTAGAGCTGGAACGGGCCTTCATTTTCAAGATGAAAGAACCCTTCACAGCTAGCAAATGGCAGAATGAAAGTTGACTCTAGCATTGTAAATCCCTCACAATTTTTTTCTGTAAGTTGAAAAACTATGTAGAAGGGTATAAACATGTCACTTTCATCACCATAAATTATTTCTGCCTCTTGTTAAAACTCATGTAAATGGAATCATTAAACTATGCCCTTTGGCTCTGGCTCCCTTCACTCAACACAATGGTTCTGAAATTCATTCATGTTGTTGCACATGTGAGTAGTTCTCACAAGATTTTGTTAAAACTTCAATGAGATAAATGTAAAAATAGATGTCCCACAAATACTTTTAAAATATGAATAAATCAAATAAGGGTATTTGGAGATCCTAAATTTCCATCTTTCTTTTTCCCAAATACTATAAAGTTAGGAGATAAAATGTCAACTCCCATTAAATGACCTAACTCTAATTTTCCTACCCTTACTCAGATTTCAAATATGTTACTAAGATTTCTATAGCAATTAAAATGTACTAAGCTCCCCCTCCATCAGACCATGTTAGCTGATAATGTGACAGGTTTTCCCTTGACCTGCAGAAGATGCCCAGTCTTGACAATTATAAGATCTGATGGGAATTTTCCTAGAAAGCATTAGCATCTGAAAAAGATCTCTGTCCACCCATTGTCACTACAGCAACGTGTCATTATAACTTCCCTAATTGAGAAAGCCTCTTTCTACCCAACAATACAGTTACACTGTTCAAAACCATTTGTTTTCAATAGAACTGCTTATCATACACTGACAGAATGATAACTCAGCTGCAATGATGATGAAGTTTATTAACTGAGTCTTTCTAACATTTCAACATGGAGATAAGGTTTTAACTATGGGATCACAAAGTAGTGATCCTGAAAGGAAGCAAAAATTAATGTTCTGGCCAAGATTTCATGGCCAAAGTGAAGCAGATGATTGAGGTGTTATTTGGCAAATTCAAGCCAAAAGTATACAAAGTCACAACACCATTCAGCACTAATAGTGCTCTCATGTACAATCACTATAATTATGTGTCACTACAACAATAATGCTTGACTACCCTTGTTCTCTGTGGATCTTAATTTCAGCTTTTCATAAGAAAACCTACTTTCTGATACTTTTTGAGCATTGAGTAGCCAACTCAAATTCAGTTCTAGCAATTTTTTTAGGTATACAAAGGTGAAAATCCAGTATCTTTCTCATTTATATATAAGATATATGTAATTTTTCTCAGATTCCACCAGCAATTTAAATATATATTTAAATTTATATATAAAGACACATTTAATATTTAAATAATTATATATTTAAACTGCTGATAGAGTCTGACAAGATATTATCTTTGCTATTGAGTCCAAGGCAAATACTTTCAAAGGAAAATATCTTTTGGTTATACCTTACTACTTATATGGTCAATGGCTAATTTGGAACTAAGGTACAATGTATTAGACAGGACTATTGTAATAACAAGTTATAAAACTCATTTTAAACATATGAGCCATGAAAAGTTTGCAGGTAGGTACTACTAAATCTTATGGCATGTTTTGACCTGTGCCTCAACATACCGTCACAAATTTGTCTCTTTCCTTTGTGATGACTTTATTCTCAGGTAGAATCTCTCCAAGTGGCAAAGATAGCAACAGCAACCCTAGCTTGCTTTCTTTTTACTTAACAACTCCAGTGGAACATGAGAATTTATTTCCTGATAGTTCTAGCAAAAGTCTCAGGAGCATTCAGGTGGCCCACCAGGTCACATACACCCATTAGGAATAGAAGGAGTGTTTGCTGTTTATGTCCACCTGAAACATCCCCAGCAAGAAACTCATCTTTACAAATTCATTTCAAGGAGGATTGAAACAGGGTCATCATGTTTAGTGGAGTATCATTAATAAAACATATACTAATAATCCAATAAGCATGTATTATGTACACACAGCCCTGTGTTTTTTGTTTTAAGCAAAGTAAATAAATAAATAAATAAATAATAACATGTGGCTTCTACCATCCAAGAATTTGTGTCCTAGAAGGAAGGCAAGACTTAAAATAAGTAAGCAATTAGAGAATGTAAGGCAATATACAGTCCTATGCATTCTTGGAGAATTCAGATTAAAATAGGTATAGAAATGTATTAAAGTGGTTAATCAGTGCTGTTAAAGTATACTTACTGTATGGCTCAATTCCACTCCTGTGTATTAACTCAAGAGAAATGAAATCATATGTACACCAAAGCAATCGGCACAAGAATGCTTATAGCAGCTTTATTTATGGAACGACAGATTAATGGATAAATTGTGGAATAGCCATACAATGGAATATTACTATATAATAAAAAATGATATAACATGATGACTATCAAAAGCATTATGCTTAGAGAAAGAAACTAAGCACAAAACATAACATACTATACTCCATTTACATGAAATATAGAAATAAGCAAATAATACATAATGACAGAAAATAGGCCAGTGGCTATGTAGAGTCAGGAGTGGGAGATTTACCTCAAAAAGACATGAAGAAACCTTTTGGAGTGATAAAAATAGTCTATGTTTTGAAGATTGGTTACCAGGTACATATGTATGTAAAAACTCATCGAACTGTACACTCAAAATGAGAACATTTGTGTTCATGTGTACATCCAAGTGCTGAAACACAGTCTAAAACTGAATATTCATCAAAAAAAGCTAATGGTGTCTGTTTAGTGGTCTAGCACTGGTATTATCTGCCATAGCTTCATAAAACCTGGTCAGTCAATCACAGCGGATGTCTACTGCAACCAATTGGATGAAATGATGAGGATGCTTGTGATAAGCAGCCAAGACTGGTCAATAGAGACAGGCCAATCCTCTTGCAAGACAATGCTTGACTACATGTCTCACAAACAATGCTGCTCAAACTACAGCAGCAGAACTTGGAAACTCTCTGTCATCCACTGTATTCACCAAATTTTGCACCAACTGACTACCACTTGCTCTTCAGGCTTCTTTGCTGCTAGCATAAGCAAGTTATTGTTGAGATGGTAAAATTGTGTCAACCGTTTGGGTGCATACTTTGATTAATTGTACTGCTTCTCGTTTGAGATATAATAAACTACACTTTTGATTTGAAATCAAACATTTCATATTCAATGACCTAAAAATAAATGTTTTTTTTCCAAGATAGCTGATTAGAGGATTTTCCAGTGTACCTCATTCACTTAGGAGAAACAAAATAGTGTGTGGACAATCACACTTTGAACTTTTATTCGAGAAGGAACATAAGAGTTCAACAGAAAAGTGAAAGGAAACTCTAGAATCTTGGAAGGAGAAGGACGACAGGCAGCCTACAGTGCCTGGACTGGCTGAAAACCAGGAGTGAATTCCTAGCACGGGAGAGGGTGAGTGAGCATCTCTGTGCAACACACTGTCCTACTGGGGAATTGTGCAACCTAAGCCACAGGAGAACACTTTGACCCTCCCAGGCTCTGGGTCTAACTTTGGGAACAGCTGGGAGACTATGAGAAGGAATTGCTCCAGGAAGTGTCCCACTTTCTCTCCCAGACCTGGGTGCCTACAGTAAGACATCATTCTCGATCCAAGCTCTTAGCAAGCTGTGTGGGGTCTGGAAGCTAGCAGCAGCAGCAGCAGCAGTCTTTGGCATTAGAGAGACTTGGGCTGTGGCTTGGAGAACTGGGGCTTGAGTATGGGATGGGGGTGTTACCCACAGCTGGAACTGAGAAAGAAGTTCAATGCAGGCTGTAGCCATTGGTGCTAAGACTGGGCTCCTCTCCCCCTGCCACGCCTCCCAGAGTTGGAGCAGGAGGAGAATTGCTGAGGAGGTGTGGTATTGATCTGAGCAGCAGGACACCTATGGCCCAGGGCTATGTTGTGGACTAGAAGCAAACTGCAGTGACTAACTGAATATCACAACTGGCTGCCACAGTCAGGATGGGGGAGTGAGCCATGCCAGGACTGGAGTGTGAGAGGGAAGCAGGTACCACTTCTGCCAGCTAAGGCTGTGGTGCTGGAACCACCCCTCCCTCCCCTTGGCTGAGACTTCAGAACAACAGCCATCCTCCCTCACTAAGACTTTTTTTTTATTGTTTGTTATTATAGGGGTACAGATCTTTAGGTTACGTATGTTGCCTTTGCCCCCCCTTCCCCCCAAGTCCCAGTTTCAAGTGTGTCCATCTCTTGGATGGTGCGCATTGCACTCTTTGTGTATGCATATACCCGTCCCCTCCTCCCCCTCGCCCCTCCCCCTTCCCCCTCCCTCCCTACCCGACATCCAATAGATGTTATTCTTATATGTACACTTATGTGTTGTTCAGTTACTACCAATTTGATGGTGAGTACATGCGGTGCTTGTTTTTCCATTCTTGCCTCACCCAGGCATTTTGCCAAGAGTCTAAAGACTGCCCCGCCACCCTGTCAGGGCTGTTGCTTGCACCCACCATTGAAGGGACCTGACTGCAACCTTTCCTGGTCCAGATATGCCCAGGTTCACCCTCTCCCCACCCAAGACAGAGTAGAGGACCCAGGTCTCTGATGTTCCATGGCCTAGCCCATCATCTGTGACTCCCAAGCACTTCTCCTGGTTAACAGAGGTCAGGCATAAATCCAACTGCTACTACCACAGCTGATGCTCACCTGCAAGCACCACCTACTGATCTGAAGGTCAGCCCTCATAGTCCATTACAACTGCTGACACAAGAGCACAGTGTTTGGGAATGAGAAAAACATCTCATGACCACTGATATGCCACCCCACTTGCTCAGGAGGTTATGAGCCTGATCATCTGCCTGGTACACTGCTGCTACAACTGCAGTTTGAGGAAGGCACCACACTAAGGCTATTTATAGCCAAGGAAGTCATACAGAATCTTCACCACTGCATCCAACCAAAAGCAAAGCCAAATGGCCCTACTCAACATACATCATAGTCATACCTTCCAGAAAAATAGCCACCCTCAGTGAAAGTAAATTCAAAAATAAGAAGAAGTGACTGTTACTTCAGATACACAGAAATCAGTGTAAAGATACAAAAAGCATGACAAAGCAAGGTATAATGACACCTTCAAAAAGATACACTAATTCTCTTGCACTAGATCCTAATGAAAAAGAAATCCACAAAATCCAATAAAGAACTTAAAATACTGATTTTAAAGAATTTCAATGGGATGCAAGAGAAATCTGAAAAACCACTATGAAGAAATCAGAAAATAAATTCAGCATATGAACAAGAAATCTACCAGGGAGATAGATAGCTCTTTAAAAAATCAAACAGAAATTCTGGAACTGAAAATTTCATTGAGGAATTACAAAATACATTCAAAACCTTCAGCACTAGACTATACCAAACAGAAGAAAGAATCTGAGAATTTGAAGACAGATCTTTTAAAGTAATATAGTCAGGCAGAAATAAAGGCAAAGAATAAATAAGGCCTTTTCGATACATGGAGGGACTACATAAAGTGACCAAACTTACAAATGATTGGTATTCCTGAGGGGGAAGAAATAAAGTTTAGAAAAATTTATTAAAGGAAATAATTAATGAAAACTCCAAAGTCTATTGAGAGATTTAGACATCCAGATACAAAAGGCTCAATGATCCCTAGGAAAATACATTATAAAAAGGACTTCATCATGATATATTGTCATCAGTATGTCTAAAGTTAAAGTAAAAGAGAGAAATTTTTTACTATTATATAGGAATATTTATGGGGGTACAAATGCTTTGGTCACATAAATTGTCTTTGCACTGCCCGAGTCAAAGCTACAGGCATGCTCATCTCCCATATAGCATGTACTGCACCCATTAGGTGTGAATTTACCCATCCCCTCCTCCCCACTTCCACCTGCCCCATTCCCAATGAATGTTACCTCCATATGTGCACATAAGTGTTGATTGAT
Organism: Indri indri; assembly: GCA_004363605.1. Classification (NCBI taxonomy): domain Eukaryota; kingdom Metazoa; phylum Chordata; class Mammalia; order Primates; family Indriidae; genus Indri; species Indri indri. The sequence continues at coordinate 6,354 of RJWJ010017566.1, read as the reverse complement.
TAATGAGTACCAATTTAATGATGAATACATGTGGCATTTGTTTTTCCATTCTTGTGATACTTCACTTAGAAGAATGGTCTCCAGTTCTATCCAGCTTAATACAAGAGGCATTAGTTCTCCATTTTTTTTAATAGCTGAGTAGTACTCCATGGTATACATATACCACATTTTATTAATCTACTCATGTATTGATGAAAACTTGGGTTGTTTCCACATCTTTTCAACTGTGAATTGTGCTGCTATAAACATTTGAATGCTTATATCTTTTTTATAGAATGTCTTTTCTTCCTTTGGGTAAATACCCAGTAGTGGTATTGCTGGATCAAATGGTAGTTCTACTTTTAGTGCTTTAAGGTATCTCCATATTACTTTTCATAGAGGTTGTACTAGTTTGCTGTCCCACAGCAATGTAGGAGTGTTCCTATCTCTCTGCCTCCAAGCCAGCATTTGTTGTTTTGAGATTTTTTGAAAAAGAGAGAATGTTTAAATCAGCAAGAGAAAAATATCCAATCACCTGTATGGAAACCCCATCAGACTAACAGTGGACTTCTTAGCAGAAACGTAATAAACCAGAAAAGAATGAGAGAGCATTTTCAAAGAGCTAATAGAAAAAACTGCCAACTAAGAATTTTATATCCAGCTTGACTAAGCCTCATAAATGAAGGAAACATAAAGTCTTTCCTAGACAAGCAAAGCTGAGGGAATTCATCACCACAAGACCAGTCCTACAGGAAGTGCTTAAAGAAATCTTAAAAATGGAAATGAAAGGTAGGTATTTACCATCATAAAAACACACAAAAATATAAAATTTACAGGTCTCATAAAAAAATAACACAAGGAGAAAAAGAAAGGAGTCAAACAGAAACATGACAGAATCCTGCCAAACCACGAAGATAAACAGAGAAAAAGAAAGAAACAAAGAATTTATGAAATGACTAGTTAACAATTAACAATATCAATATTAACCTTCAACATAAATGGATTAAATGTTCCACTTAAAAGATACAAATTTGTGGAATGAATACAGAAACACGATCCTACTATATGCTGCTTAGAAGAGGCTCACCTTATCTATAAAGACACATAGATTGAAAGAAGAGGGGTGGGAAAGGATTTTCTACATAAACAGAAACCAAAAACAAGCAGAAGTAGCACTACTTATATCAGAAAAAGCAGACTTTAAAATAAAAGCAGTACAAAAGACAAAGAAGGTCATTATATAAAGATAAATATATTAATTCAGCAAGCAATGTGACAATCCTAAATATATATACATCCAACAACAGAGCACCTAGATTCATAAAACAAATATTACTAGACCCTAAGAAAGATATAGACAGTAATATAATAATATTGGGAGACTTCAACATCCTACTCACAGTACTAGATTGATCACCAAGACAAAAAAATCAGCAAAGAAACTTTGGACTTAAATTAGACATTAGACCAAATGGACCTAACAAACACTTACAGAGCATTCTACCCAACAACTACAGTACATACATTCTTCTCATCAGCACATGAAACATTCTTTATGATAGACCATATGTTAGGCCACAAAACAAATATTAACAAATTTTAAAAAACTAAAATTATATCAAGTATTTTCTTACACCACAGTGGACTAAAACAAGAAATCAATACCAAGAGAAACTTCTAAACTACGCAAATACATGGAAATTAAACAACATGCTCCTGGGTCAACAAAGATATAAAGACAGAAATTTAAAGATTTTTTTGAAACAAAGGAAAATGGAAACACAACATACCAAAACCTATGTGATACAGCAAGAGCAGTTCTAACAGGGAAGTTTATAGCATTAAATGCCAACATCAAAAAAGTAAAAAGATCACAAATTAACAATCTAACATTGCACCTCAAAGAATTAAAAAAAAAAAGAACAAACCAACCCCAAAGTTAGCAGAAGGAAAGAAATAACAAAGATCAGAGCAGAACTAAATGAAATAGAGACCAAAAACAATACAAAACATTGATGAAACAGTTGTTTCTTCTAAAAGATAAACAAAATTGATAAACCCCTAGCTAAACTAACCAAGAAGAGAGAAGATCCACATATACACAATCGGAAATGAAAAAGGAGCCATTACAACTGATACTACAGAAATACAATCAAACATTAGAGACTCTTATGAACAACTATACACTCATAAACTAGAAAACCTAGAAGAAATGGATGAATACCTGAAATCATACAATCTCCTGAGGTTGAACCGAGACAAAATAGAATTCCTAAATAGACCCAAAAATGTGTAGTGAGATTGAATCTGCAATAAAAAATCTCACAATAGAAAAAAATCTCAGACCTGATGGATTCAGTCAAATTTTACCAGGCATACGAAGAAGATCCAGTGCCAAAATATTCAGAAATGGGGAATCCTTCATGACTCATTCTATGAAGCTAGTATCACCCTGATATATGCTTACAAACTACATATAACACCTACAGGAAATGGATAAAGTCCTGAAAACAGAATAGATAACCTAGAAATAAAGACACATGCTTATAGCCAACTGATCTTTGACAAAGTTGACAAAAGCATACGCTGGAGAAAGGGCACCCTTTTCAATAAATGGTGCTGGGAAAATTGGATAACCATATTCAGAAGAATGAAATAGGACCCCTCTCTATTACCATATATAAAAATCAAGTCAAGATGAATTAAAGATTTAAATGTAAGACCTTAAATTATGAAAATACCGGAAGAAAGCTTAGGGAAAACTCTTCTGGGCATCGGTCTAGGAAAAGAATTCATGACTAGCACTTCAAAGTGACAGGAAACAAAAAAAAAAAATAGACAAGTGGGACTTAATCAAGCTAAAAAGCTTCTGCACAGAAAACGAAATACTCAACAGAATGACCAGACAACCAGCAGAACAGGAGAAAATATTTGCAAACTATGCATCCAACAGGGGACTGATACCCAGAATTTATAAGGGATTCTAACAACTCACCAAAAAAAAAAAAAAAAAAATCCCATTAAAAAATGGGCAAAGATACTAGGTGTGGTAGCTCATGCCCATAGCCCTAGTACTTACTTTGGGAGGTGGAGGTAGGAGGATTTCTTGAGAATAGGAGTTCAGGATCAGCCTGAGCAAGAATGAGACCCTGTCTCTTCAAAAAATAGAAAAAATCAGCCAGGCATGGTGGTGCACAGCTGTAGTCCCAGCTACTTGGGAGGCTCAGACAGGAGGATTGTTTAGCCCAGGAGTTTGAGATTGCAGAAAGCTATGATGGTGCCACTGATCTCCAGCCCAGATGACAGAGTGAGACTCTGTCTCAATAAAAAAAAAGCGGGCAAAGGATATGAACAGATATTTTCCAAAAGAAGACATAAAATGGCCAACAAGCATGTGAAAAAATGCTCATCATCACTAATTATCAGAGAAAGGCAAATTAAAATCACAATGAAATATGTCAGCTTATACCAGTCAGAATAGCTCTTACTAAAAAAGACTAAAAATAACAGATATTGGTGAGGATGCAGAGAAAAAGGAATATTTATACACTGCCAGTGGGAATGTAAATTAGTACAACCTCTATGGAAAACAGTATGGATAGTTCTCAAAGAACTAAAAATAGAACTACCATACAATCCAACAATCTCACTATGGAGTATTGTGGGGGCGATGAAGGCAAAACTTCCCCTTCATCCTCAGAAGGTTCACTGAAAAATCAACTCACAATAAAGATTAATAAAAGAAAAGTTATCGAACTTATTTAATGTATATACATGGTATTTGCCAGAAAATGAGGATACAACTTCCAAAAAAAAAAAGTAATGCTTCTGGGATTCAGAAGCTTATATGCCTTTCTGGCAAAATGTTTATGGGAGGGGGAAAAGAGAAATTCTGTGGAGAGGCAACAGAGGACCACCAGGAAGGATGAATGGATGGGGAAGGAAGATTAACTAGTAAATAGTTTCCCTTTAGGAATTTAAAAGAGTCTGAAAGAAAGGATATTATCTTCTTAAAGTGTCTATTCAGGTGTGGTCACACTGGCCTTACAGGGAGGGGAAGAAAAGGGCAACTGTTCTAAGTGGGTCCAGATCTCAGGTAGATAAAAAAGCCTTATTGATTTTGGAAAAGTCCATGGTGGGAGGCCGGAGAAGGTTAGAGACCTTAAGCCTTCTTCAGTCAGTCCAGAATGTCAAAATGTCATATTTTGGGGTAAAATACTTCTAATTTCCTTCAGTATATACCCAAATGAAAAGAAATCATTATATCAAAAAGATACCTGCACTGGCATGTTTAATTAATGCAGTGCTTTTCACAATAGCAAACATATGGAATCAATTTAAGCATCCATCAGTGGAGGACTGGAAAAAGAAAATGTGCTGTACATAAACAATGGTCTATTATTCGGCCATAAAATATGACAAAATCATCTCTTTTCTTTTGCAGCAACATACATAGAGCTGGAGGCCATTATCTTAAGTGAAACAACTCAGACACAGATAGACAAATGCCACATGTTCTCACTTACAAGTGGAAGCTAAATAATGTGTACTCATGGACAGAGAGAGTAGAATGATAAACAATGGAGACTCAGAAGCATGGAGGGTTGGAAGAGGGAGTGATGATAAGAAATTACTTAATGGGTAAAATGTACACTATTAGGGTGATGGATACACTAAAAGCCCTGACTTTTGGCTATGTAATATATCCATATAACACAATGACACTTGTACCCTGTAAGTTTAATATGAATAAATTTATTTATTTATTTATTTATTTTAATTTCAGCATATTATGGGGGTACAGATGTTGAGGTTATGTATGTTGCCCTTACCCCCCTCTCCCCCCATGTCAGAGCTTCAAGTGTGTCCATCCCCCGGATGGTGCACATTACACTCATTATGTATGCATATACCCGCCCCCTCCTCCCCCGCTCCCACCTGCCTGACACCCAATAAATGTTATTCTTATATGTGCACTTAGGTGTTGATCAGTGAAACTAATTTGCTGGTGAGTACATGTGGTGCTTATTTTCCCATTCTTGGGATACTTCATTTAGTAGAATGGGTTCCAGCTCTATCCAGGAGTATACAAGAGGTGCTATATCACCATTGTTTCTTAAAGCTGAATAGTACTCCATGGTATACATATACCACATTTTATTAATCCACTCATGTATTGATGGACACTTTAAAAACAATTTAAATGTAAATGTAAACAGGCTTTCTTAAAATAAAATAAATCAAATAACCCGAGGAGAAAATATTTATATAAGCACAATGTGTTACTTTGTACTTTTCACTGCAGCTTCTGAAGAAAATATTTTTCCATGGAACTGACCTTTATACTCAAAGTGAAGAATACAGTCTGAAGAATTATCATTTTATGGAACTCTGTCTGGGTTTTCTAAATGGAAAGATGCTTTAAAATCTTTACACATAAAAATAAAAAAATTTGAAAAATGTTTCACTATAAAACCCTTGACATTTGCTGTGTCTTACATTCAGTTATTGCTTATTTTCTTTCCAAAAAGACTATCAAAACACTTTAAATAATGTGCAAGACTAACTTTTCTCAGAAATTTTAACATTTCCCAGAAAACATAACATTGGCATAAGTTACCACAGTAAAATATCTAGTTAAGTCTGTTTCTACTCATAGCTCCCATCACTGCATATCTATACCTCCTACCTATACCTGGGTCCACATGATCCACTTTTTCTCCTGTTACCAGGTTGTATCTTCTCTTAGCTAGAGTTCCCTGATCCTTACATTTCATTCCTACTCATCTACTCAAGACAATTGCTCTAGCAATTCTCCTCTCATCCCTTCATGATCAGTTTTCCTTCTTTAATCCATTATCATTCTACTCACATCATAAGAAAATACATAGTAACTTGTTTTTCCTCTTTCCTCTCCAGAAATCCCCCATTTCTCTTCTTTCCTTTAAAGCAAAACTTCTTAAAAGATTTGTCTCTAATTTCTCTTCTATTATTCTTTCATGAATCTTCTCCAAAAAGTCTTTACCCTGCAGGAGGCAAGGGAAAACTTCCCCTTTTCCCTCTGAAAATCAACTGGCAAAAGACAAATTAATAGAAGAGGCATTCGAAATTTATTAATGTACACATGTGTGCAGGCAAGTCATACAAAATATGAACACTCAAAGAAAGGGCTAGATGGTTGATGATTTTCTACCATTGTTACCGAAAGTTCAGTACTTGTCCCTGAGGCTGAATCAGTGAGAACAAAGAACAAGCACAAGCGGTTTGAGGAAAAAGAGAAGTTTCTTAATTTGCCAGCAAATGAGGAGGGCAGTGGACTACTGTCTCAAAGACTGCCATCCTGACATTAAACAGAAAAACAGGGCTTTTTAAAAG